>JAKSZT010054303.1:768119-873394 GCA_026826555.1 Tolypeutes matacus | reverse complement strand
ATAATATAATATAATATAATATAATATAATATAATATAATATAATATCGTTAATACATGGAGTATACACATATGAAATTTGCTATGTCAATTAAAAAAGCCCTGAGGAAACTGCTCACAAATAAATGTATGAGCCTTATTTGTTACACAGCCTTCCTGAAATACTATATAGTGTTTCTGGTTATTACTTGTCTTCAACCATGCTCAGAACATGTGGGCCGCTCATATTTAGAAAGTGACCAAAGTGACCAAAGTGGTGTCATCGTAATAACTGTAACTTGACGTTTTGACTGCTTTCATTGCTGCTGTTGGACCCCAAACCTCAGGTGCCTGGAGAGCGGAGACACAAAGAAGCTCAGCATGCTCAATGAGCTCCATCTCAGTAGTGCCATAAGTATGACGTGCATATATTCGTTATTTTCATTTATCCTGGGAAAAATTTTACCAACTGAGTCATAAAAGTCATCTTTTTCAATGATTTAAAAAGACAGAATTTTGCAAGGCATAATTTTTTTTTTTTTTTTTTTACTTCTGGAGTGCCTTTTCTCCTCCTAATTTTAGGTCCCCCAGTATTATCTGCTATTAATGGGGTTTTGTGCGCCTTCTCTTATGATTATGTTCATAAAAATAAGGCAAGTAGTTTTTTGAGGGAGCATAATTTGATTTTCCCTTAAATAATCTCTTGAGACCCTTGTTCTGTTTTGGGTATACAGCTCTAGTATATGGATATATGGCTTATTATCTACATGATTATGATACAGATGTCCATAATTTATTGTTTACACATTCTTCTTTAATAGATCTTTATATTAGCTACTAGTTTCCTGTGAAACACACAAACTTGTATATAAATTACTTTGAATTTGTCCTACTGCTTTAATGGAAAAATTACTATGAATTGAAACAGCCGGGGCAAAGGATATGCAAAATTTACATTTTGAGTGAAAATTCAGAATTCTCCCTGAATGTAAGGTATTCCTCATCACTCTTCTTTCCCAATGTTTGTGAATGAGAGTTTCCTGTTTACTACAACTGTAAAAATATTATGTATCAGTATTTTTAATCTTTGACAATAGAATATTACAAAGAACTTTGAGCTTGATCATTATCACATCATTTGTATTTTATTTCCCTCTGTCCTCATTTTTCTTGGAATGTTTTCATTTTTCTTGAAATATTAGTCACTTTGTTATTGATTTCTAAGTGCACATTTATGATTAACCAGGTCAGTCATCTGATTTTCATTAACTGTACATGAAATACCATCTTTTCTTCCCATTTATTTCATTCTGCTGTTTTATATTTGGTTGTACAGAAGTTATGTATTCAAATATAACCATTTTCTGTTGCAAAAAAAAAAAAAGAACATGTGGGCCAATACCTACATCACTTTCCTTGAAAAGAGTTCTACTATGGATGTAGATAGCCGTTTGTCAGATAAAAACAGCAAATCTTAGTAAGTTTATTATTCATTAGTCACCACAAAAACCTACTATGAAACACTTCATAAATAAGAAATAACATTCCAAATCTAAAGTGCTAAAGTTTGAGTTTTAAAAGAATCACAGGTGCTCAATTTAGCCATCCACATTCTTAGGTAAGCAAAATAGATAAAGAAATATATTTCATACATATTTTAAAAATACATCTTTAGAAATTTAAAGTGCATGTGAGTGACATTTTGATATGTCAAATTATAGATTCCAAATACTGAATTAATAGTAAGAATAAATTATAATGCGTTAGCCTCAGATGCTATATGAAATGAGGACAGGTTTCAATCTCTTGACTGGGGGTTCTCAATTTAGGCTACCTTCACAATGATCTGTAGAGCTTTCTTTAAAAACAAAGCTGCCAATTCTGTTTCACTAGATCTGGGAAGGGCTTGGGAATATGTTTTAAAAAAAACAAAACCCTCAAAGGTAATTCTGATTTTCAGCCAAGATTGAGAACCCCTGCCCTAGGATAACATGCTAAAAATCTATAATAAAAATTGGGACTATAACCATAAACATGCATTTACCATCATACATTTTTTAACTTACACTGTTGGGAACGATGCTATTACTGCCTTGTCTGTGAGGGTCCATCCTGACTCCTGTAGGAATGAGAAAGTTCAGAATGATATGCTCTAAATTAGCTTCAATAAAATCTATTATAAGCAAATACTTTTAGAAGTTACATATTATAGGTTAAAATAATATTTTCTTTATCAAAGTTTATCTGTTTTCTTAATAGTTTGCTTTAATAATTGACTGGAAATACATGGAAAAATATATTCGCTTTTATTTTCCACATGCCTGTTTAGTTAAAAAATACTTTTGAAAAAAGCTGAAATAAGTTAATTAACACCATCTCCTGAAGTCAAGTCGCATGTCAAATTAAGAAACTGCATCAAAATAAACTGAAGAAAAAGCATACTATTTTGTAAGTCTATGTGTTGTTACATCATAATGGTAACAGAAGTCAAGTTTTAGAGTTGAAGCTCAATATATTTGATTTGCCATGCATGAACCATCACATCATAAAATTTCTTAAAGCAGACCTCATCACAGACGTTTCTGTGGTATATATTTTTAAAAGCATTTGAGCTTACATGCTTTCTTCAAGCATGAAAATTATGTTACCTTGCATATTTGGTGCTGCTGTAGAATCTGGTGATGCAGCTTGGTACGGCAAGTCCGTATTCAACTGCAAAAGATAGCCCTCAACTGTAGGCACTTCATCCCACTTGACATGAAAAGAGTTGGTAGTGGCTTTGATCAGCTGTACTTGTGACGGTGCCAGTGGTTTCTCTAAGGAACAATATCCATATTGTACATTTAAGTTTAAATTTATTAATAGTTTGCTTATAGTTTGAGAAGCTGGAGCTTTGAAAACATCAGTAAAGAATATTTCATCTGTTTACCAAGAGGGGAAAATTTTACTCAGATAAACGTCTATCGTAGGTCAAAGGAAAATAGTTTAGAGTTCTGATCTTATTTAATTATTTAAATAAATAAATCTAGAAACAAAGCAATCTAATGCCAAACTACTTGAGTCAGCAGATTCATAAAAAAGGCTTAATCCTAGATGTGGAGTGGAAAACCAAGTATTATACAGTTATGGCTATGTTAATTTACCTTCTTTAGAAGTTTCAATCTTTTTAATTTTACTAGCTAGTTTTTAGCCAATTACACATATATTAGAAATACCATTAATGTTAGCAATGATGACTTGGACATGATATTTTGGAAAAACATAATGTCTCTTAAGTTAGTACCCTCTTAGTAAGACTTGTACTATCCAAAATAGGTAAGTTCCTTGGTATTGCATATTACCAACATTTCTAAAACAATAACAACCATAGAATCTTAGGGCTGGAAAAAAGGACCTGAGATTATTTCTATACTATTCTTGTCTTCTTTTTCTATGTAAACCTACCATTTCAGGGAACTCACAATTCCCAAGGCAGTAAATTCCATCTCTGGCCAGTTACATATGAAAATATATTTAAGAATATATTAGTTGAAATCTTTAACCCTATAATGTCATCCTTACAGAACAAATCTATTATCTATCTCTCTATATTTTAGAGGAGGGGTTGGCAAAATACGGCCCACAGGCCAAAAAACAACCCATGTCTCTTTTTGCAAATAAAGTTTTCCTGGAACACAGCCACACTCATTTGTTTATGTATTGTCTATGACTGCTTTCATGTTACAATGGCAGGGTTGAGTAGTTGTAACAGAGAACATATGGCCTGCAAAGACTAAGATATCATAAGGCCCTTTAAAGAAAAAAGTTTGATGACTCCGTGTTCAAAGGATAATTAATCCTTTCGACTATTCTAATGTAAATTCCTTCATGATCCTCATCACAGTGCAGTGTATTTATGTTTCTTAAAGTAAGGCAACCCAGACCTAAACAAAAGCAGACAATAAGAACACAAGTCCAGGAGGTATATCATTAGCATAAAAGAAGTTACATGAAGAGAGACAGAGAACACAGAAGGGTGCAAACTAATGAAATACATCAAGAAAATTACCAGTACTGAGGGACATGAATTTCCAGACTGAAAGGGCCCACTGAGTACTCAGACAATGGAATGAAAATAGACATACAACAAAGCACATCATCATGAAATTTAAGAACAATGGGGATAAAGAGAGGGGAAAAAAGAGGCTACATTCCAAAGGACCAAACATCCGAAGTGGTTTGGCTTTTTCAACAAAAACACTATAAGTTTGAATACAATAGAACAATGCTTTCAAAAATCTGAAGAGCAATGATTTCCTATGGAGAATTCTATTTTCATCTAAACTACCAATTAAGTGGGAAAGAAGACTAAGCGCATTTTCAAACAACAGAAGATCTCTAAATAAATCAATCACCTATGCACCCTATTGCTGGAAAGTGTTACACAAAAAATGAGGAAGTAAACTAAGAAAGGTGAAAATATAGGATCCAGGAAACAGGGAATCCAGTACAGGTGAGAGGCAAAAGATATCCTCAGGAAGATGATGAAGGGAGACTCCAGGATGATAGCGGTACTGGATTTGTAGAAGGCAATCATCCCAGATTGGAGGAGAGATTTCTTCAAGATGATGAAATTTGATAGAATATCTGATGCATCTGACCATAATGAGAGAAGATTTAAACAAATGACAGAGAGTATTTAAACAAACAAAAGATTTAAACAAACAAAAGCAACAACTATTATTCCATGGCTAATAAAAAATTGTGCAAAGTTTTCACAGTATTCTACATGGTTCAGCTGTGAATAGGGTTTATATAGTCACAATATACTCATCTAACAAAATTATGGTGTAATGATATTGAGAAAATGAGAGATGGGGAAAATGTGTGGAAGAGAGATGAGGAATGGTGGGAAGAAGAGATATAAATCTTTAACATCCACAGTAGAAGGTAAACAGATTAAGCCTAAACTGAAAAATATCAAAGTAACAATATAAGCAAGTTATACAGAGATATGGAAGTAAACAACCAACAATCATTTTTTAGCAGAGTTAAAAGCAGGTGTTTGTGAAGCAAGGAAAAGAGAGGGAGGGTGAGAGCAAAAGACTGCTATTTTTTTTTCATAAAAAGCTTTATAGAATTATATTAATCTTTTAAATGTTATCAAATATACAAAGTTTAACTGAAAGTAAAAAAAGGCAAGAGGAAGAGCTGTCACACATCCCCAGACCCCAAATTATTGCTAACATCAAGAGAAAAAGCAAAATTTAAGTTTTGCCCTTATGATAGTTCGCTATGATTACTTTTAGATAGACAATGGTGTATAAAACCTTTTATGGAAAGGTTTATGGAAAACTGGCCATTCAGATGCAATGGTTTTTAACCTTTTTAAGTCACAGATCCCTTAGAGAATCTGCGTAAAAAGATGGATTCTCTGAGAAAAATTCACACGTACAATTTTTCATTCTATTTCAGAGACTGAAGCCTATCTTTGGACCTAATTGATTATAACTCCTAATTTCAAAGCTAAATCTGTAAGTTCAATTTTCTATATTTCTTTCCTGCTTGCTAGCATATGCTTCTTGCATAGAAAACATTTAATCTCTAACTTAGTTTTTCATTTTTTTCAATTATCATAATTTAAAAATTAAACTGTTTTTACATTACAAAAGCAATGAATGTTACAGTAGAAAATATAGAAAGGTGTTTTTTTCCCCACTCAACTTAAATCTGTTCCAAAACATGGCAAGTATTCCATCGCAGGGTCCTTGTCCTTGCTGTTTACCCTACCTGCAGTATTCTTGCCCCAGCTTTTTTTTTTTTTTTAACATAGACAGCTCCTTCTCACAATTTGAATCACATCTCAAATGCCATCTCATTGCAGAGGCCTTTTTTGACCACTCACTCTTAAGTAGCCACCATCCTACCCCCACCCCCAACATTCCCAGTATCTCTTATCACTAGCTTATTGTTTTGTCTTACTGTCTTCATTTGCTTACCAGAACCTGAAATAGCAATATTTTTTGATTATTGTCCATCATCCCCCCTTAAGCTCTTTGAAAGCAGGGACATTATCAATCTTGTTCACTCAACATTTATAATAATTCCTGTCAATCAATAAATATTTATTGAAAACTGGATGTGAGTTCCACTTTTAAAAAATTTAGTATTCTTATACATAATTTTTTTTTTTTAATTTTGGAATAATTTTAGATTTACAGAAGAGCTGCAAAGAGTAAAGGGTGCTCCCGTATATACTTTACCTAGCTTGTCCTAATATTTTTTATCTTATGTAACCACGGTACATTTAACAAAGCAAAGAAACTAACATTGGTACAATACTATTAACTGAACTAGAGGCTTCATTCAGATTTCCCCAGTTTTCCAACTAATGACATTTTTTAAGTTCCAGAATCCAACCAGGATATCATATTGCATTTGGTCATCATGTCTTCTTAGTCTCCTATAATCTGTTGACTATTGCTCACTGTTTCCTTGTTGTTGTTGTTTTTTTTCCTTAACCTGAAGCTTTTAAGAGTACTGTTCATGTATTCTTAGAATGTTCCTCACCTGGCATTTGTCTGATATTTTCTCATGGTTAGATTTGGGTTATGGCTATTTGGAAAGAATATCACAGAGGAAGTGTTTCTATCCTATGATATCAGTGGGTAATTGTTATCAACATGATATCACTAGTGATGTTAACCTTGAGCACTTGATTAAGGCAGTGTTTGTTAGGTTTCTACACTACACAGTGGAGACACTGTTCTTTTTATACTCTACCCTTTGAAAGCAAGTCACCAAGTCCAGCTAACACTTCAAGGGAGGGGAGTTAAGTACCACCTCCTGGAGGAGAGAGTGTCTACATATATTATTTCCTCCATTCATTTTTAATTATGAGAGAGACAGTGGCATTTATACTAAGTCTCAAAAGGCATATTATTTGGATCTTTATTTACCTAAAGGACGAATTTTGTTATATAAATACTCTTACTTACCAGTATCAAGATACCAAAGATCCTTGCAGCAAACTTGACTATTCAATGCTTTTTTATACCCATCTCTTCCACTCCAAAAATACAATCGAGTGCCAATTGCAACAGCGCAGTGCCCAGCTCTTGGTCTTGGTCTTGAATTTTTTTTATCTTCCTGAGAATCTGATACTAGCGTGGTCCATTCTGCTGTATCTAAAAAAATTGAAATATCCATGACTAATCTTACTGTTCTTCAACAACAAAATAACAAAATTCTTCTATTAATGTTATTCAATAAGCAACTCTTAAAAGAACTACAAAGGAAACTCTTAAAGGACTCACCCAGGTTCAGGTAAGAAAATGAACTGGTACATTTCCATTCACAATCATGAGGTGAAGTCTCAATATTTTCCCCCTTATGTGGAACCCATCCTCCAAAAATATACATCCTAAACAACAACAATAAAAAAAAAAACAAGAATATAAAGTAACTATTTTTCTAAATCCTTTTATTTTTTTAGATTTGAAATGTTAAGAAGAATGGACTTAAATTGCTTATTTATTGATTCAAAGCCTCAAGACTATTCATTCATTTATCACTGTCAAGGTAATGGGAATAGGAAGATGAATAAAATGATGTCTAGGGGGTACAGATGTGGCTCAAATGGTTGGGTGTCCATCTGCCATATGGAGGGACCTGGGTTCGATCCCTGGAACCTCCTGGTAAAATAAAGAAAAATATAGAAGGCACACGTGCCACTAGGCTTTGTGCATGGGCGTGCCGCCAGGCCCCGCTGAGTCACACAGCAAGATAATGACGTAACAGAAGAGAGACACAGGGGAGAGCCAAGATGAGACGCACCAAAAAAAACAGGAACTAAAGTGGCGCGTGTTGCAGAATGCCTCTCTCCCATATCAGTGGTCCCCAAGATCGAATCCCAGTGAAGACAGGAAGAGAAGGATGAGAAGAGAGGGCAGGAAACAGACACAGAGAACTGCCCAGCAAATGGACACAAAACAGCAAACAGGGGGTATGGGGGGGTTAAAATGGATAAAGTAAATAAATAAATCTTTGGGAAAAAAAAGATGTCTGCCTTCATAAGTTTGCAATTTTAAGAAGCAATACAATACCATAATTATGTCTCTCTGACAAGTTATTTAAAGTGGAAAATAGTTCAGTTGTAATACATTTGAAAATCAATATTGTCTGTACCTCAGTCAGAAAGATACTCAGATGATCTATGATATTCAAAGTCAAATTTAGAATTGTATGCATATAGTAATCAAAGAGGATTAAGTTTTATATAACTTCGGTCATCAATACCTCTCAAATAAAAGACTTCAAACTATATACTTCAGGGCCCTAAGCGTTCTTGAGACATGTCTAATGGATACTATAGGAGGAAGGCACTTGAGGCAGGGCTTAGGGCACATGTAACCTCATGCCTCTACTTTATTAATCTATTTTATATTTTAGAATTCCAATGGAAAACTTCATTCTATAAAAGGGGTCTGCTGCTTTAAAAAATGTATAAGATTTTGTTTAAATGTAAATACTATTCTGTTTGGTTTTGATTTATTTTAAACAAAGAACTAAGTTCCAAAATACAAGTAGTTTGCTAAAACTTTTTAGGTTAATTCCCAACACTAGCAAATATTTCATTAAATTCCATTTAGGCTGTATTCTGAACTTTAGCCCATTATTGCACAAAAAATGGAACTTATTGATAATAATAGCTAACTTTATGTAGTGATCTCTATGTACCAGGCACATATTCTAAGCATTGTTCTAAGTATTTTATATTTATTAATCCATGTAATCCCCACAACAACCTTGAATAGGCTCTATTAATATCCTTATTTTATACTTAAGGAAACTGAGGTACATATACATTAATCTTCCTTGCCCAAGGCCATACTGGACAAGAGCTGAGACTTGAATTCAGGCAATCTGTTAAAGAGTCTGTATTCTAACCATAACCCTGTATTACTGTACAATGTATAATCATTGAGAGTATGTGCCTGAATACAAATTGAGCACTACCAAAAATATGAAAAAAAAAAAAAAAAAAAAACCAAACCCAGTGAGTTGTGTCAAACTTGTCGATGGAAGACAGATCAGTTTGACAACACTCTACCTTACACTTATGTAATGTCTACTCTGCAAAGCATTGTGAGGAACACAAAGAAGCATAAGAGGCAGCATGAAAAAAAGATGGCACATTATGTATTTTAGCTTCTGTAGGCACATTATTTTAGCTTTAGTAAGTGTAACAAAAATTGCTATATTTGATAACCTATTTCCAACAAACTAGCAGCACTACTTTTCTTTGCAGGCATCTTTCTTAAGTTGGCTTAAAAAAAAAAAAAAAAAAGCAACAAACAAACACCATACTTGTTTCCTATAACATTGGCTGTGTGAAGACTTCGTGGAAGTGGCACTGTCCCTGTAGTTTCTGGTTTTGACCATGACATAGTTTCTAAAAATAAAAATAAATAAATATATTAGCAACTTAATCTAATAACAGCAAACTACCTCAACTTGCAGAGTTTTAAAAATAAAACAGAGAGGAAATATGAGCAGCCATGTTTGATTCTGCCATGTAGAGAAAGGACTGCAGGAAAACAGAAGCCCCTGAGAGACTCAAAGAACTGAGGTCCAGAAAGAGACAAGCCCTATGTCTGGTTGCTCACAGCTGAGCTCCAAGAGACGGTAGATTCTGGAGGGGAAGACGGACCTCTGCAGACATCAGTGGCTATCTTGCTTCACCACACGGCAACAGTGCCAACATCAACAGTAGCTGATTTTGACTGGACGTTTCTGGAGAACAGCAAGATGGACTTGGAGTGGGTAGATTTTTATGACGATTTCAAAGGCCCTTAAAGGGAAATTCACTAAGCAGAGACATTGAGACTGTATAGCCAGGCCCAGGACTAGGAATCCTATATTACTGGCCACCATCTAATCTGGCAAAAAAACTCCTGAAGATGATGATAAAGATAGAGGAAAGAGTCAGCAAGTTGGAATCTTCATAAATTTTAAGTGTTTGAACATGTAAACTTTTGAATTATTTAATTTTTCAATATGGTCTTATTATAGAATTATACTCTGAGTTGCCGTATGTCTTATTCACTTACACACTCGTTTTGCTTTACATAGAAATAAATGGGAATTTTTGAGAATATTTTTCATTATGCCTAATCTTAAGCTTCTGTGCTAAATTTAGAACCTAATTCCCTTGTGTGGTAGTTTCAGACTATATGTACCCCAGAAAATTGTGTTCTTAAAGCTGATCCACTCCTGTGGGTGTGAACCTATTGTGTGTGGGACATTTGATTAGTTTACTTCAGTTAGGGGACTTTTGATTAGGTTAATTCTGTAAGGCATGGTCCAGGGTGGGTCTTAATCCTCTTACTGGAGTCCTTTATAAATGGGATGAATAGAGAGGCACAGAGAAAGCCACCGGAGCCAGAAGCTGAAACCAAGGAAACACGGAAGAGAAGGGAGAGACCAACAGATGTCACTATGTGCCTTGCCATGTGACCGAGGAGTCCAGGATTGCAGCTAGTCTACAGGGAAAAAGCATCACCTGATAATGTCTTGATATGGACATTTTCATGGCCTCACAACTGTAAGCTTGTAAGTTAATAAATCCCCATAATAAAAGCCAACCCATTTCTGGTATATTGTACTTTGGCAGCCTAGCAAACTAAAACACCTTGCAAGATATGGACTTTACCATGTTGAATTTTTCCAAAAAGATAAGCATATTTAAGCACAAACTTCTTAATTAGTTCCTTACAACTCTCTGGTGGCAAAATATCCCGGGTGAAATGATTCTCATAATAAAGATGAAGAAATTTGTTTGCTTCTTTTTAATACTTTTATGTGCCAAAATGAAGAGTGTTGGTCTCCAGAATTTGGGGAAGGCTTTCTGTTTTATTTTGTCTAATTTGTGTTTACTGACTCTTGGAAAGCTGAGGGTTAATCTGTGCAGAACTGATTAAAAGGTTGTTTGTAAATCTTTGGAAATGAATGGAAATGGTGAGAGCGCATAATGGGGTTTGTGACTAGCTGAGCTATTATATGGGTATGACAGTAGTTGAAAGGGAAAGTCTAAGAACAAGTATATTACTAGAATGAAAGCTAAAAAAATGTAACACAGGACTGTATAACATAGTGAAACCACATGTAAAATATGAATATGGGTGATATTGCATATATAAGACTGTTTTTTACAAAATATAAATACAAATAAACTAGAGAGAAGGAAACAAAATAGCAGTTATGTACAGCAGGAGAAGCATAGAGAGATTGAGAGGTGATGAGTTTTGTTTGTTTGGTTTTTGTTTTTTATCATCATTATTATTATTGGAAATGAAAATGCTCTAAAAATGACTGAAGTGACAGATGCACAACTATGTGATTATACCAAATACCAGTGAGTGTACAGTTTGGATGGATTTATGCTTTATTAATATATACCAATAAAATTGATGTGTTAAAAAAATAAAAAAATAAAAAAGGGAACAAAAAAATTTTTTAAATTAATTTCAAAAAGCCTAGAAACTACTGTTTTAGATTATCTAATTCTGTAGTTCTCAAACTTTTGGGCTTCTTTACACTCTTAAAAACTAATGAGAACTCCCCAATTTTGTTTAATTAGAAACTAAAACTGATAAATTAAATATATATATTTAGTTCATTTAAAAAATAGCAATAATGAACCCATTACATATTAATATGAATATGTTTATTGTAAAAACAAAAATAATTTAGGGAGAAGAATGGTATTACTTTCTCCTTATGCAAATCTTTTTAATGTATGACTTAATAGAAAACAATTGGATTCTCATATCCATTTCTGCATTTTATCTGTTGCAATATCAACCTCCCATAGCTCCTAAAAACTCCACTGTACACTTGTGAAAGAATGTAAGTGAAAAAAGCCAATAAAGACTTAATATTATGAAAAATAAATACAAATAAAACAAACGAGAGAGACATCAAAATGAAGCAAAAATGTTTCAAAACAGTTATGTGATTTCAGCTTTATCTTTCTTTTTTAATTTTAATTTTTTTAACTTCATCTTAAAATAAATGTTTCCAGCTGACATAAGTTGCCAATCAAAGAAACTTATTTACACTTGAATTTTACAATTTGTAACATTGTGGTTTCTTAATTATGAATTAAGACCAAGATTAGGGATTTTAACATTTTAAAATAGGAGCACTAATGTATAGAATAATATCAAAGGCAAGAGGCAAACCTATCCTCCAATCATTCAATCTTAGTATCTCAGAAAAGAGCTACCAGGGGTTTTCAACTGACCAACATATCTCATTACTAATGCTCCATTTCCTTATCCTTATGCTTATTACATGGGACAATAAGCATAAAACAGGACCATTTTATGCAAACCAGGATATTATTGTCACCCTACCTACAGGAAGCACAGGAGATTTACCACCACAAATCTATTAGTTTGTTTAACCTCATTGATTAGTAACAATTCACATCACACCTTGGCTGCCCCTGGAGCTATAAGTACTGGCTGTAAACCTAAGTGGCAGCATTCATTTTTTTAATTAGAGAAGGTATGAGTTTATAAAACAATCATGCATAATGTGCAGAATTCCCATACATCGCCTCTCCACCAACACCTTATATTGTTATGGGACATTTTTTATAGATTATGAAAGAATATGATCAGACTATTACCACTAAGTATGTCTGTAGTGTAAACTTGGTATATTTATTCTATACACCCCCTATTATTAACACTATGTATTAGAATTGTACATTTGTTATAGTTCATGAGAGAACACTCGTACTGTAAACCACAGTCCATCTTCTACCACATGAGTCACTGTGTTATACAGTCCCATGCCTTGTACAATCCATCCCAAGTGTACACTCAGTGGCTCTTTCATCACAGAGTTGTGCAGTCATCGCCTCAGTAAATTTCTGAACTTTTTCCTTAGTCCAAAAGAAAAAAATCTCATACCCCCTATCACTAATGACCCTTAGCGTTGAGATAGTACCTTTTTTAACACTGATGCAAGAATATTACAATATTGCTGCTGTTAACTATAGTCCATAACTTACATTAATTTTATTTTACCATGCATCACTATTTCTTACCACCTTGTAATAGTGACATACATTTGTTCTAGTTCATAGAAGAACATTCTTGTATTTGTGTTATTAACCACAATCCTCATCCACCTCTGGGTTCTCTATGTTATCCAGACCCTAGATTACTCTCTAGCTTCCTTTCAATTGACATTTACATGCCTAGACTATCCCTTTCAGCCACAAACCCATTTATAAATCAGCTGTGTTAGTTATACTCACTGTAATGTGTTATCATCAACTCTATCCATTTCCACACTTTTACAGTCAAGCTAACTGAAAATTCGATATACATTAAGGAAGCATTCAATTTTAATTTCCCTTTATTAACCATAACCAATTCCTAAGCCCAAATCAAATTAAGCTTACCTAAGTCAAGTTGCCATAGGTCATCCAGGCGAGCACCACACATTCCACCAAAAACATACATTCTAGGGATTCCAGAATCTTTTTTGCAATATATAACAGCTGTGTGAGATTCTCTTGGAGAAGGCACAATGCCTTTGGTCACTGGAATGCTCCAACCCACAACACCAGATCCATGCTGTAGTTCCAACTCATAGAAATCATTTAAATATCTAGAATACCATGAAAGAAATTAAACATTAATATATACCTTTTCTTTATTTTTTGTTTCTATTTATAAAGATAAATATGCTTCCTGTGAAAAATTCATACAGTAGAGAGAGAGCAGAAACCCCACACTTCAGTCATTCAATACATATTTATCCAACACTACTGTGCACCAGGCACTTTTCTAAGCACTAGGGACCAGTAGTGAACAGAAAAGATAAAAATCCCTGCCATCATTTAACAAACCCTCTTGTCAATGACAACTGTGAATCTTAAAACAAAGTCACAAATTCTCTGACACTCTTCCCATCAGAATGTGGGTCTATGTCCTCTTCCCTTGAATTTGGGCAGGCTTGTGACTGCTTCAATGAAGACTACAGAGAAATTACACCATATGACTTCTAAGGCTAGGTCACACATGGTCAATATAGCTTCACTAGAACATACATTCATGGAACCCTGAACTACCATGTAAGAAGTCCAACTATTACAAAACCACCATGCTGGAGAGGCCACACGTAGGTATGTAAGGTGGTCCCAGTTGAGTCCATCCTTCAGCCATCTTAACCTAGGCACCAGACATGGGAGTGATCATTCAAGCCTTCCCAACTGAGAGTCCAACTATGACCAGTGGGTCCTATCTGAATTCCTGACCCACAGAATCCATGAGCATAATAAAATAGTTGTTGTTTTACATCACTAAGTTTGGGGGCAGTTTGTTACATGGCAGTAGATAACCAGGACAATCACTACTGACAATATTTTGGTAAATATCCTTTCAGATCTATCTCTCTTTATGGATAGCTACATACAGATGAGACCATACTACAAATCTTCCTTTGCAACTTAAAAGAAAAAAAAAAAAAATCACTCTACAGTATCATAACAATGTCCCACATAGCTTTTTTGTTGTTGTTGTTGGTTATTTTTGTTACATAGCTTTTATACTTTAGAAACTGGCATTAAACTTCTTACCTGTGATGGATGCTTTCAGTTTTGAGCAAAATGACTTCTGCTGGAATCTATTTCCTATCAAATTATTACTCAAGTATGAAGCAAACTTAAAACATTTTAGGACACATAAAATTGTTTTGGGGAAAAAGTGATTCTAGGACGTTATCCAAAAAAAGAACAAGAAATCCAAGAAAAAATATGTTGAATAAAATAACTGATAATGCAAAGAAACCAGCACTTTATAATTACATTTAAATTGATGTTGATAAATGTGGTTGTGGAGTCTAAATAATCACTAACAGTGTCTTACCAAAAAAATTAATTTCTTAATATTATAATCTGGAATAAAATTCAAGATTATATGAACATGTAGAAAAGGGGAATAGTCAAAAAGAACAATAATGGTAATGAGTAATTTATTCTCAAGGAAGACAAGACATTTTAGGTTTAAATGTGAGTGTTAATTTCCAAGTACCTAAGGAAACAGAATTAGCTCATATAACTTTCAATTCATTAGAGAGAGAGTGTCAAAGAAAAATAATGAATCAAGAAAAAGGAAAGGAAAAACTAAAAAAGCATAGTATATGGAAAGCAGTTAATAAGATTGTTAAAAAAAAAAAAAAACAGCATAAACAATGTCAAAAGAAAAAGGACAAACTATGAAAATAAATTTGGTATACGCCACAGAAAGAGATTAAATTTCCCTAATACAAAGAGTTCCTACAAAATGAATAAGATAATGACAAACCACACAATAGACACAGGTAAAAAGATATAAACTGACACTTCAAAGAACAGAAAATAAATTATATTATATACATGCACATATCCACACATACAGACATGTAAAATAGTATCCAATCTCATCACAATTATTTTTTAAAAATCTATTTGGTTTGCTAGTGCTTTGTTAAGGATATGTACATCTATATTCGTAAGAAATTCTAGTCTGTAATTTTCTTTTCTTGTTATGTCTTTATCCAGCTTTGGTATGAGGGAGATGTTGGTCGAGTGCAATGAATCAGGGAGTGTTCCCTCTTCTTCAGTGTTTTTTGGAAGAATATGAACAGGACTGGTGCCAATCTCTCTTGGAATGTTTGGTTAAATTCCCTTGTGAAGTCATGTGGTCCTGGGCTTTTCTTTGTTGGGTGTTTTTTCACTGTTGATTCGATCTCTTTACTAGTTATTGGTTTGTTGAGATCTATTTCTTTTTATGTCAGTGTAGGTAGTTTGTTTCTAGGAATTTGTCCAACTCATCTAGGTTATCTCATTTGTTGACATACAGGTGTTCATAGTATCCTCTTACAGTCTATTTCAGTGGGATCATAATAATGCCCCCCATTGCACTTCTGATTTTAGTCACTTATGTCCTCTTTCTTTTATTCTTTGTTAGTCTACCTATAGGTTTGTCAATTTTACTGATCTTTTCAAAGAACCAACTTTTGCTTCTTTTTCTTTTAAAGATTTATTTATTTACTTTTAACCATTTTTAGCCCCCCATCCTCCCCCCACGTTTTTGCTGTTTTTGTGTCCATTCACTGGACAACTCTCTGTGTCTGTTTTCTGCCCTCTCTTCTCATCCTTCTCCTGTCTTCACTGGGATTAGATTCTGGGAACCTCCAATATGGGACAGAGGCGTCCTACCACCCACACCACCTTAGTTCCCGTTTTTTTGGCACGTCTCGTCTTGACTCTACCTTGTGTCACTCTCCTGTTACATCATCGTCTTGCTGCATGGCTCAGCAGGGCCTCATGGTGCACCGCACGCGGGGCCTGATGGCGCACCCGCTCGTGGGGCCTAGGGGCCTCATCTGCTCACAGGGCCCAATGGCACACCCACACACATGGCCTGGCAATGTACCCGCTCATGGGGCCTGGTGGTCCGCGCACCTTCTACATTTTTCTTTTTTTCTTTTTACTGGGAAGTCCTGGGGATCGAACCCAGGTCCCTCCATATGGGAGACGGATGTCCAACCATTTGAGGCACATCTGCCCCCTGCTTTTTGTTGATTCTATTGTTTTGGGTTTTTAAAAAATTCTCAATTTCATTTATGTCTGCCTAATCTTTGTTATTTCCTTCCTTTGGGTTTATTTTGCTCTGCTTTTTTTCCTTTTATATATATATATATATATATATATATTTATCTACTAGAGAAGTTGTGAGCTTACAAAACAATCATACATAATGTGCAGAATTCCCATACAACACTGCTCCACCAAAAACTTATATTGTTGTGGAACATTTGATATATTTATTCTATATCCCCTATTAACATTATGTATTATTATTGTACATTTGTTATAGTTCAGGAGAGAACACTCTCATATTTGTACTATAAACCACAGTCCATCTTCGATCACATGCTTCACTGTGTTATACAGTCCCATGCCTTGTACAATCCATCCAAAGTGTACATTAAATGGTTCTCACCTTCATCACAGAGTTGTGCAGTCAGAGCTTCAATAAATTTTTTAACATTTTCCTTAGACAAAATGAAAAAAATCCTACTTCCCCTATTATTGACCCTTAGTGTTGATATAGTACCTTCTTTAACATTGATACGAGAATATCACAATATTGCTGTTAACTATAGTCCATAAGTTACATTAACTGAATACTTTTCCCATGCATCACCATATTCATACCAACTTGTACTAGTGACACTGGTAGTTAGGTAATATGATTTAAAGTCTGCAATTGAGAGTCCTTATTTGTTCTAGTTCATAGAAGAACATTTTTGTATCTGTACTATTAACCACAATCCTCATCCACCTCCAGGTTCATTCAGTCCCTAGATTATTCTCTAGCTTTCTTTCAAATGACATTTATATTCCTGCACTACCCCTTTCACCCACAATCCCATTTATAAACCAGCTGTGTTAGTTATACTCATTATAATGATTATAATCAACTCCATCCATTTCCACACGTTTACAGTCAAGCTAATTGAAAATTCTACATACATTAAGCATCAGCATCCTTTCTCAGCCCTCATCCTATCTTCTAGTAACCTATACTGTAGGTTTTAACTCCATGTGTCTATTCTTTGTATTTAGTTCATATTTGTCCTTTTGTGTCTTATTTATTTCACTTGGCATAATGTCCTCAAGGTTTATCCATGTTATCATTATGTGTCCCAATTTCATTTCTTCTTACAGCAGCATAATATTCCATTGTATGGATATATCACATTTTGTTTATCCAGTCATTGGTTGATGCACACTGTTTCCATTTTTTGGCAATCGTGAATAACAACACAATGAACATTGGTGTGCAAATGTCCGCTCACATCACTGTGTTCAGTTCTACTGGTTATATTCCTAGTAGAGGAACTGCGGGAACATATGGCAGCTCTTTATTTAGCTTCCTAAGGAATCCCCAAAACTATCTTCCACAGAGACTTCATCATTCTACATTCCCACCAACAGTGAAGAAGTGTTCCCATTTCTCCACATCCTTTCCAGCATTTATCTTTTTTTTTTTTTTAATAATGTCTTTTCTAGGAGGTGTGAGATGATATCGCATTGTAGTTTTGATTTGCATTTCTCTAATAGCTAGTGATATTGAACAATTTTTCATGTGTTTTTTTTTTGCCATCTGTATTTCCTCTTGGGTGAAATGTCTATTTAAGTTTTTGACCATTTTTTTAACTGGATTCTTGCTTTTTTATTGTTGAGTTGTATGATCTCTATATAGAATAGAAATCAAACCCTTATCAGATATGTGATTTCCAACTATTTTCTCCCATTGAGTGGGCTGCCTTTTCACCTTCTTGACAAAGTCCTTTGAATTACAAAAGTGTTTAAGTTTGAGGAGGTCCCATTTTCCCATGTTTTCTTTCATTGCTCATGCTCTGGTGTAAGGTTTAAGAAACTGCCACCCATCCCCAGATCTTGAAGATATGTTTTCCTACATTTTCTTCCAGGAGTTTTATGGTTCTGGATTTTATATTTAGGTCTTTGATCCATTTTGAGTTAATTTTTGTATAAGGTGTGACATAGGGGTTCTCCTTCTTTTGGATATGGATATCCAGTTCTTTCAGCACCACCAGTTGAATATACTGTTCTGACCCAGCTGGGTGGGCTTTACAACTTTGTCAAAAATTACTTGACCACAGATGTGAGGGTCTATTTCTCAACCATCAATTCGGTTCTATTGGTCTATATGTCTATTCTTATGCCAATACCATGCTGTTTTTTTTTAACCACTGTAGTTTGGTAATAGGATTTAAATTCCAGAAGTGAGAGTCCTCCAACTTCATTCTTCCTTTTTAAGACATTTCCGGCTATTTGGGGCCCATTACTCTTCAAAATAAATTTGATAATTAGGTTTTCCATTTCTTTAAAAAAGGCTGTTGGAATTTTATCAGGATTGCATTGAATCTGTATATCAATTTGGGTAGAAATGACAGCTTAACAATAGTCTTCCAATCCATGAACACGGAATGTTCTTCCATTTATTTAGGTCTTTGATTTATTTTAGCAATGCATTGTAGTTTTCAGAAGATAGATGTTTTATGTCCTTGGTTAAATTTATTTGATTCTTTCATCTGCCATGTAAATGGATTTTTTTTCTCTGACTTCCTCCTCAGATTGCTCATTACTAGTGTATAGAAACACTGATTTTTGCTTTCTTAATCATCTACCCTGCCACTCTGCTGAACTTGTTTAAGAGCTCTAGCAGGTTTGTTGTAGATTTTTCAGGATTTTCTAGGTATAGGATCGTATCATCTGCGAATAGTGAAAGTTTTACTTCTTCCTTTCCAATTTGGATGCCTTTTATTTCTTTTTATTGCCTGACTGCTCTAGCAAGAACCTCTAGCACTATACTGAACAACACTGGAGACAGTGGGCATCCTTGTCTAGTTTCCAATCTCATTGGGATAGCTTTCTGTCTTTTAACATTGAGTATAATGTTAGCTGTGGGTTTTTCACATATGCCTTTAATTATGTTGAGAAAGATTCCTTCAATTCCTATTTTTTGGAGTATTTTTATCAAGAAAGGATGTTGTATTTTGTCAAATGCCTTTTCTGTGTCAATTGAGATGATAATGTAATTTTTCCTCTTTAATTTATTAATGTGATATATTATGCTGATGGATTTTCTTGTGTTGAACCACCCTTACATATCTGATATAAAACCTACTTGGTCATGATGAATAATTCTTTTAATGTGTTGTTGGATACAATTGGCAAGTATTTTGTTGAGGATTTCTGCATACATATTCATCAGGGAAATGGTTAATTTTCTTTTCTTACAATATCTCTTTTTTGGAATTTTTAAAACACTTTATTTATTGAAAAATAATGAACTTACAGAAGAGTTGCAAAAACAGTACAAAGAACTTATTTTTATATGACTCACTTGTGAATAAGTTGTCAATATGATGCCCCATCACTTCCCCCCAATTTTTTAACAAATCAATTTTATTAATACATATTAATAAAGAAAAAATCCATCCAAACTGTACAATCAATGGTATTTGTTATAATCACATAGTTGTGCATTCACCACTTCAATCATTTTAGAGCATTTTCATTGTTCCAATAATAATAATAAAAAAGAAAAGCAAACAAAACAACCCTTATCACCTCTCAATCTCTCTATGCTTCCCCTGCTATATATAGCTGCTATTCTGTTTCTGTCTCTCTAGTTTATTTGTATTTATATTTTGTAAAAAGTCCTATATATGCAATATCACCCATATTTGTATTTTACATGCTGCTTTTCACTACGTTATACAGTCTCATGTTACTTTTTTTCCTCTCCCCTTCCCACCCCCACTAGCTGTCTGTGTCCATTCGCTGGATGATCTACTGTGTCTGTTTTTTGCCTTCTCTTCTCATTTTTCTCCTCTAGGCTTCACCGGGATTTAATCTTAGGGACCTCCAATGTGGGAGAGAGGCACTCTGTTACTTGTGCCACCTCAGTTCCTGGTTTTTGGTGCATCTCGCCTTGACTCTCCCATGTCTCTCTTCTGTTGCGTCAACATCTTGCTGTGTGGTTCGTCACACGGGCCTGGCTTGCCGCATGGGCCTGGCTTACCTGCTCGCCTTTTTTTACCAGGAGGCCCCGGAGATTGAACCTGGATGGTAGACGGACACCCAATCACTTAAGCCACAACCGATTCCTTCATGTTACATTTTTTAGCTTTCCTTCTAGTAATATACATGACCTTAGACTGACCCTCTCAATCACTGTCATACCCAAATAATAGCTCTGCTAGTTACCAACACTGTGATGTACTTTTACCATTTCTATTCATTTCCAAAGATTTACAAACAACCTTTTTTTAAAACAACTCTGCACAAATTAACCTCAATTTCCCATTCTCTAACCTCATTCTATTTTCTGGTGGCCTGTATTCTAATTATGAACTCCATGAGTTTACACAATATATTTAGTTCATAATAGTGCAATCATACAGTATTTGTCCTTTTATGTCTGGCTTGCTTCACTCAACATAATGTCCTTCAGGTTCATCCATGTTGTCATATGCTTCACAACTTCATTTCTTCTTACAGCTGCATAATATTCCATTTTATGTATACACCATAATTTGTTTAGCCATTCTTCAGTTGATGGACACCTGGGTTGTTTCTAACTTTTGGCAATCTTGAATAATGTCGCTACAAACTTCAGTGTGCAAATGTCTCTTCATGTCACTGTTCTCAGTTCTTCTAGGTATATATACCCAGTAGTTCTATTGCCAGGTCACGTGGCAAATCTATATTCAATTTCTTTAGGAACTGCCAAACAGTGGCTGTACCATTCTACATTCTCACCAACAGTGAATAAGCATTCCTATCTCTCCACATTCTCTCCAACACTTATAGTTTTCCTCATAAGATCTTTATCTGGCTTTGGTATTACGGTGATGTTAGCTTCCATAGAATGAGTCTGGCAGTGTTCCTTCCTATTCAATTTTTTGGAAGCATTTGAGTAAGACTGGTATTAAATCTTCTTTGAATGCTTGGTAGAATTCACCTGTGAAGCCATCTGGTCCTGGGCTGATTATTTTGGGGAGTTGTTTGATGGCTGTTTCAATTTCTTTACTTTTGATTGGTTGTTGAGGTCTTCTATTTCTTCTAGGGTTAATATAGATTGGTTGTATGTTCCTAGGAATTTTTCTATTTCACCTACATCGTCTAGTTTGTTGGTGTACAGTTGTTCATAGTATCCTTATGATCTCTTTTATTTCTGTGGGGTCAGTAGTGATGTACCCATTTTCATTTCTGATTTCATTTATTTGCATCTTCTTTTTTTCTCTGTCAGTCTATACAAGGGTTTGTAGATTCTGTTAATCTTCACGAAGAACCAACTTTTGGTTTTATTAATTCTCTCTATTGTTTTTTGTTCTCAATTTCATTCATTTCTGCTCTGATCTTTATTAATTAATTCCTTTTGCTTTCTCTGGGAATAGTTTGTTGATATTTTTCCAGTTCCTCCAGCTGTGTAGTTAGGTTATTGATTTTAGCTCTTTCTTCTCTTTTAATATAAGCATTGAGGACTATAAATTCCCCCCTCAGCACTGCCTTCACTGCATCCCATAGGTTCTGATATGTTGTATTCTCATTTTCAGTCATCTCAAGATATTTATTGATTTCTCTTGCAATTTCTTCTTTGACCCACGTATTATTTAAGAATGTGTTGTTTCACTTCCATCTATTTGTGACTTTTCCCTTTTTCTGCCTGTTGTTGATTTCCAGCTTTATTCCATTATGATCAGAGAAAGTGCTTTGTATAATTTCAATCTTTTAAGATTTATTGAGATCTGCTTTGTGACCCAACATATGGTCTTTCCTAGAGAAAGATTCATAAGCACTTGAGAAAAAGGTATATCCTGCTGTTTTGGGGTACAATGTTCTGTATATGTCTATTAGGTTGAGTTCATTTATCATATTATTCAAACTCACTGTTTCTTTATTGATCCTCTGCCCAGATATTCTATCCAATGATGACAGAGGTGTATTGAAGTCTCCAACTATTATTGTAGAGACATCTATTTCTACCTTCAGTTTTGCCAGTGTTTGCCTCATGTAATTTGGGGTATCCTGATTAGATGCATATATATTTATGATTGTTATTTCTTCCTGATGAATTGCCCCTTTTATTAATATATAATGTCCTTCCTTGTCTCTAATAACAGCTTTGTTTTTCAAGTCTATTTCATTCAATGTAAGTCCAGCTGCTCTGGCTTTTCTTGTTTTGTTTTGTTTTGGTTACTACATGTGTGGAATATCTTTTTCCAGTCTTTCATTTTCCTTGGGTCTAAGGTGAGTCCATTGTAGACAGCATATGGATGGCTCATATTTCTTATCCATTCCACCAGTTTGTGTCTTTTGGTTGGGGAGTTTAATACATTCACATTCAATGTTATTATTGTAAAGGAAATTCTTATTTCATCCATTTTGACCTTTGGGTTTTATCTGCTGTAGCAGTTTGATATTCATTTATGAACTCGAAAAAAATATATAGATTATGTTTGTAAACTGGTTGGTTCCTCTGGTGTGATAACCCTTTTAATTAGATTCAGCTGAGACATCTGATTAAAGTATGTTAAGATTAGGGCTCTGATCCAAGTACGTCATTAGAGTGTGACTCAGCATCAAGTACCAGCTCCCTTGGGGATAAAACAGGTGCTCACATGGAAGTAAATGCACAGAGAAGAACACAGAGGAAGAGAGACAGCTCATTAGACATGGCAGAGGCCCTGGGAAGAGAGATGAGCCTGCTAGTCTACAGGTGACTTTGTGAAGAGAACAAAGCAGCTGATCCCAGAAAGAAACAAGCCCCGGGAAGAGACACAAGACTTAAACCAGGCTACAGCTGAGATTGGAAGAACCTGGGACCACGGAGCCTTAAGAGCAAGGAGGAGGGCTGAACCTTCATAGACATCGCCCACCATCTTGCGTCAACACGTGGCAAAAGACTTCAGTGAGGAAAGTAACTTACACATTATGGCTTTGTGATCTCGCTTCTATCCCAAATAAATACCCTTTATAAAAGCCAACAGAGTTCTGGTACTTTCCATCAGCACCCCTTTTGACTAATACATCTGTCATATCTTTTTTTTAAAAAAAGATTTATTTATTTATTTCTCCCCACCATCACCACCCTCCTTATTTTGCACTTGCTGTCTGCTCTCTGTGTGTTCTTTTGTGTCTGCTTGTCTTCTCTTTAGGTGGCACGAAAACTGATCCTGGGACCTTCTGGAGTGGGAGAGAGGCACTCAATCTCTTGTGCCACCTCAGTTCCCTGGTCTACTGCATCTCTTATTGTCTCTCTTGTGTCTCTTTTTGTTGTGTCATATTGTTGTGCCAGCACTCCATGTGGGCCAGCGCTCTGTGTGGGCCAGCTCTCTGCTTGGGCCAGCTCTCTGCTTGGGCCAGCTTGCCTTTCACCAGGAGGCCCTGGGAACCGAACCCTGGACCTTCTATATGCTAGAAGGGAGCCCAATCCCTTGAGCCACACCTGTTTCCCTGTCATATCTTATTTTCACCACTCTTTTCACATTTTTAGTTACTATTACTGATATAATCTTCATTTCTAGACTCTCTTCAAAGCCTCTCCCTCCTGTCTTCTTTTTTCAGGCTGTAGCACTCCCTTCTGTATTTCCTGCAAAGCCCGTCTCTTTGTTACAAACACTTAGTTTCTGTTTATCTGTGAATATTAAAGAACAAAAAATTGCTCTCATTTTTTGAATCAGTATCTTAACTATATCATCCACTGCCTTCTTGCCTGCATGGTTTCTGATGAGAAATCAGCACTTAATCTTATTGGGCATCCCTTGTATGTGATGCATCACTTTTCTCTGCTGCTCTCAGGATTCTCTCTTTATCTTTAGCATTTGACATTATGATTAGTATGTGTCTCGGAGCAGGACTATTCGGATTTATTCAGATGGGAGTATATTGTGCTTCCTGGAAACTGATATCTATGTCCTTCAATAGGGTCGGGAAATTATCTACCATTATTTCCTCAAATATTCATTCTGCCCCTCTTCCCTTCTCTTCTCCCTCTGGGACACCCATGACACATATATTTGCACATCTCTTGCTGTCATTTAGTTCCCTAAGGCCCTGTTCAGTTTTTTCCATTCTTTTATCTGTTCTTTTGTATGTTTACTTTCCAAGGCCATGTCTTCAAACTCACTGATCTTTTCTTCTGCCTCCTCAAACATGCTGATATATTATACACCTCCAGTGTATTTTAATTTTCATTTATTGTGCCTTTCATTCCCATAATATCTGCTATTTTTCTATGTATGCTTTAACATTCTTTTTTTGTGCTCACCCAGTGTCTTAATATTCTTAATCTCTTTAGCCATCTCATTGAATTTATTAAAGAGATTTGTATGAAATCTATGATTAGTTGTCTCAACTCCTTTATGTCATCTAGAAGTTTAGTTTGTTCCTTTGACTGGGCCATATCTTCCTGTCTCTTGGTATGGATTGGAATTTTTTGTTAGTGTCTTGGCACCTGATTTACTAGATATATGTATTCTGGGTGCAGTTTCTCTCTTTAGCCTAGGGCTTTCTATTTGATTAGCTTTGTACTACAGCCCCTCTTTGATATTTGGTTTAACATAATTTGGAACTTTATAGTGGCTTTTCTTTTTTTTCTTTTAGCTGTTCTTAAGAGTACACATTAACCAGCTGAATTTACTAATCAGTAGCTGAAGCTGGTGCCCAGCTGACTCTCACTCCCCCATTTTTGGGAAATGGAGCTTCCAACTCCAGCCACAAAATAGCTCCCAAGGTGTCCTACACTGCCAGCAAGGGATGGGCACCAGCCTCTATGGTGTGGAGTGCTCTGCTCACAAATCTTCACTGCAGATGGACAGTCTCTCCTTCCGTTCTCCCAAGGATGCTACAGGATGCTCTTCTGGTCTCCTCAGCCCCCCAAACAGGTGCTTTAGATAGCTCTAGGTGATTACTAACTTCACAGTAAAACACGTTGACTCTTGGAACTCCTTATTGTGCTACCATCTTTTCCCTCATCTAGTTTGCTCTGCTTTTTCTAATTCTCACAGCGTTGAGGTCAGATCTTTGATTTGAGATCTTCTTTTTTAATGCCGGCATTTAGAGTATAAATTTTCCTCTCAGCATTGCCTTTGCTGTGTCCCATATGTTTTGGTATGTTGTGTTTTTATTTTCAATCACCTCAAGATATATCCTAATTACCCTCGTGATTTCTTCTTTAACCCATTTGTTAAGAGTATGTTGTCTGAGTTCCACATATTTGTGAATTTTCCATTTCTCTTTGTAACATACTTCTAGTTTCATTGAAGCATTGTGGTTGGAGAAGATACACTGTAGTTTATTTTACTTGTTTTGTGACCTAAGATATGGTGTTTATCCTGGAGAATGACTCACGTGCACTCAAGAAGAATGTATATTTTGATGCTGTTGGGTGAAATGTTCTATACTGTGTGTTAGCTCTAGTTCATTTAGAGTTTATTATTCAAGCCTTGTATTTCCTTATTGTTCTTCTGTTTAGATATTCTACCCACTATTGAAAGTGGTGTATTAAAGTCTCCTACTATTAATGAATAACCGTAAATTTCCCCCTTCAAATCTGTCAGTATGTGCTTCATATATCTTGGGGCCCTGCTGTTAGTGCATATATATTTATAATTGTTATGTCTTCTTGTTGAATTGACTCCTTTACCAGTATGTGATGACAGTCTTGTCTTTGTAACTGTTTTTGACTTAAAGTCTATTTTATTTTATATTCATATAGCTACCCCAGCTCTCTTTTGGTGAGTACATGTTTTCCATCTTTTTCACTTTCAACCTACTTATGTTTTTGAATTTAAGGTGAGTCTCTTGTAAAGAGCATATAGTTGGGTCATGCGTTTTTATCCATTCAGCCAATCTCTGCGTATTGACTGGAGAGCTTAATCCATTTACATTTAAAGTCACTACTGATAATATAGAACTTTCTTCTGCCATTTTGCTATTTAATCTTTGCAAGTCTTACATCTTTTTTGACCCTCAATTCTTCTGTTAGTGCTTACTTTCATGTTTATTCGATATTTTGTATTGTACCATATTGAACTCCCTCTCATTTCTATATGATATGGGGATAAAATTTAACATCCTAAATATATAAGTCATATTTGATTTGATAACCAACTTGATTTTAATAGCATACACATACACTGTTCCTATACTACTCTGTCACTCCCCCATTTTTGTATCTGTTATAAATTATACCTTTGTATATTGTATATTCAAAACCATAGATTTATCATTACTTTTATTCATTTATATTTTAGCACCTGTAGGAAGTAAGAAGTGGAGTGACATACCAAAAAATACAATGTAATAGTACTGGCATTTATAATTTCCCATATAGTTACCTTTACCACAAGTCTTTATTTCTTTATTCCACTTTGAACCTCTGTCTAGTGTCATTTCCTTTTAGTCTGAAGAACTCCCTTTAGCATTGCTTGTTGGCAGGTCTAATGCTATGAACTCCTTCAGCTTTTGTTTATCTGAGGATGACTTAATTTCTCCTCATTTTTGAAAGAAAGTCTCACCAGATATAAAATTCTTGGTTGGCAAGTGTTTACTTTCAGCACTTTAAGTATTTCAACCCACTGCCTTTTTGCCTCCATGGTTTCTGATGAGAATTTGGCACTTAATATAATTGGGATGAACCTGTACATAACACATTGCTTTTCTCTTGTAGCTTTCTGAACGGTCTCCTTTGTCCTTTGTATTTAACAGTTTGAACAATATGGGACTGGGCATATTTTTCTTCAAGTTTATTGTGTTTGGTGTTCTCTGGGCTTCTTGGATGTGCATATTCATGTCTTTTTTAAGTTTGAGAAGTTTTCTGTCATTATTTTTTTTGAATATCCCTTCTGTCCCTGTCTCTCTTTCTTCTCCTTCTGGGACCACAATAATGTGTATATTGGTATGCTTGATGGTCGCTCAGAGGTCGCTTAGGCTATTTCCACATTTTACCATTCTTTTTCCTTTCTGCTCCTCAGCCTGATTCATCTTCTCTTTGAGTTCACTGAGTCTTTCTTCAGCCACCTCCAATCTACTGTTAAAACCCTGGGAAATTTTCATTTCAGTTATTGTGGTCTTCAACTCCAGTATTTCTGTTTGGCTCCTTTTTAAAATTGCTATCTCTTTACTGTGATTCTTATATTGTTTATTTCATTGTTTTCCTGATATCCTTTTGTTATTTCTCTGTATTTCCCTTCATCTCCTTGAACATATTGAATATCTTTTTTTAAAAATAGTCTTTGTCCAGTATGTCTACAGTCTGGTCTTCTTTGCTGATGTTTTCTGGATTTTTATCTTCTTCCTTTGGGAGAGTCATCATTTCCTGTTTCTTTGTCTGCCTTGCAATCTTCTGTAGTACACTGTATATTTTAATATTTTAAAATGTTAACTCTGGGATTTATTCTCTGAGATGTCTGTTTCTTGAGTTTGTAACCAGCTGGTGATATGACAGAGATTTTCTTGAGTGTCAGCCCTCCTATCAGGAAGGTCTGCCCAAGTCGAATGTAAAGTGTAGGGTCCTTCCTGTCTTTTCTGGGCCTAAATCTTGTCCTAAGCTTGTGCTTTCTAGTGGCCTTAGGAGTTCCTCTGTTTACAGGAGTTTGAATGCCTCCTCTACTTCCCAGGAGGCAGACCTCCCTGTCCCTGGTGTTCCACTGCAGGACTTAAAGCAGGCAAGCCTTTGCCTCAAGCCATTCACCTCAACTGATTCCTATACTGCTTTCAGTTGTCTCAAGTTGCTTTTGTCTACAGGGTATATTTTGGGCAGGCACATTGGACAGGAGTTTCCCAAGTCAGCCTTTCCCAGCTGGAACAAGACCTGGGATCCACTAAGAGAGCACTGGCTAGCTCCAAACTGCCCTGGAGATGGTGATGAGGGAGGAGTTAGGAAGGACACCAGGATCTTCTTCCATGTTTCCCCAATGCTGCACTTTTTTGACTCAGGCTCTGACCAGCAAATGCAGCCCTTCAACTGTCCTACCAGCTCTGAGAAAGGATCCTGTCTTTAAGTCTCCTCTGTCACCTTTGTCCCAAGGTGGGTTGGAAGAGTGGCTGCCCTTAGAGCCAGGCCCCCAGCGATCGAAAGTAGCTAATCAAAAGATGTGACCAGCAATCATCCTGTGCCCACTCCAGATCTTGGGGAAGTTGGTTTTTATGTCCCTTTCTGGAACCAGCAAGCTACACCAGGGGCCAGGCCCCACTGCTGCCTGTCCTGAGAGTGGGGAGGGGATGGATGCCAGTAACTTCTGTGCAGAAGAGGAATTTACTGGCCTTTACTGCAATTTACTAGCCTCTTTCTCCTGCTCCTCAAACAGTACCTATTTGATTAATGTTGTTCCAATGGAGGAACTGATTCTTGGAGCTTCCTACTCTATCATCTTCCCACACACCTCCTCCACAAGGTTTCTTTTTTGAGTGATAGCAATGTTCTAAAACTGGATTGTGGTGATGTTTGCACAACACTGTAAACTTACTAAAAATTTTTGAGTTGTGCATACAAAAAGGATAAATTTTATGGTATGTACATATTTTTACTCAATTTAAAAAGCTAGAAAAATGAAGAAAGAATATGAACAGGCAGCTCCAGAAGAAAAATTGCAAATGTCTAATAAACAGTTAATCAAGCTCATTTCCAGTTAAAAAAAAAAAAAAAATCAAAATAAATCCATGAGATTTACTTCACCTACTAGTTTGGCAAAAATTAAAATAGGACAATTCAGAGTTGCCAAGAGTGTAGGCACTCTCATACATTGTTATAGAGATTATCTTTTTGAAAGTTGATTCAGGAGTATCTAATAAACTTTTGAATGTAAACACCTATGACTGGCCAATTATAACTATTTATCCTACAAAAATATTTACACAAGTGCAAAACTGTAATAACAGAAAAATACCTACCAGTAGGGCAATGGTAAAATAATTTACATAGTACAGACTACTTTTCAGCCATTAAAAACAATAAGGTTAGTCCATATCTACTACCATGGAAAGCTCTCCAAGATACATTGTTGAAGGAGGGAAAAACACCCAAAACTTGTGGGGGGAAAA
This sequence comes from Tolypeutes matacus, assembly GCA_026826555.1. Taxonomy (NCBI): domain Eukaryota; kingdom Metazoa; phylum Chordata; class Mammalia; order Cingulata; family Chlamyphoridae; genus Tolypeutes; species Tolypeutes matacus. Next base: position 843,727 of record JAKSZT010054303.1, on the reverse strand, counting down.
AAAAAAAAGGAGAGAGATACCACTTCTATAAAATAAAGCATATATATTTGGAAGATTGAATTAATGTTCCTAACTCTTCCCTCATGGTAAGGAGAGTATACATCCTCTTGCCATTGACTCTGGGCTTGGCCATATGACTTGCTTTGACCAATGGTATGTCAACAAAAATCAATGTGCTAGCTTTAATCCCAGGCTTTCGAAGGCATCACACCTATTGACATGCCCCATCAAGCAGTATAACTTTGAGAAGCTTGCGCTGTTATATACCATAAGGTAGAGAAAGCTGATTGATACAATGTGTTACATGAAAAAGGTCTCAGGAGATGCACATCAAATTGAGTTATGTGATTTGTCTATGTTGTGGGACCATGATGCTGTGAGGAGGAACTCTGTTTATCTTCTCATTTCTTGAATTTTTTACAAGAATATATTTTAAAAAACCTGTTAAACGAAAAAAAAAAGACGTGCTAAAAGTAAAAGAATCTGGATTAGTTTAGTGGGATAATTTTCCTTTCATCTATTTTCCAAAATGTCCATGATGTTTTAATATATTCATTACTTTTAAAAGTTTGGGGGAGGGAAGTGGATGTAGCTCAGTGGTTGAGCGTCTGCTTCCCATATATGAGGTCCTGGGTTCAATCCCCAGTGTCTCTTAAAAAAAAAGAAAGAAAAAATTTGGGGGGAATAAAAGCTAAAGACCCTACTGTCAATCTAATGTAGGTAAAAAGACACATTTTAATGGTAATAACAACCATTTTTACTATCTGCTACATGACAGCTTAAAAGAACTTTGAAAGTTATATACCAAAGATCTTATTTAGCCCTCACAATGACACTGTAAGGTGGGTATTTTAATCACTCCCATTTCACAGTGAGAGTAAACAGGCTTAGATTACTTGATCTGAAGTATGTATACACATGGTAAACAACGAAGCTGGAATCAGAAAACAGCCTTTTGGACTTTAAATCTCCAAATCCTGAGTGCTATAATGACAATGTGAGCAAAACACTAAGTGAAAAGAAAAGAGGCAGTGATTAATTCTGTTCAGAAAAAGGATGAGAGGATTAGTTCTTAAAAGTGCTTGCTAGTTTGAGCCACTCTAATAGCTTCCTGTATGAAAAATGGAAATGATGGCTGTAGCAGTTTGGCTGTTTGATATAATTATGAATTCCAAAAATAGATGTTGAATTATGGTTGTAAACTGGTCTGTTAATCTGGGCGTGATTAAATTATGATTAGGGCATTGACTGGGCCAGGTCAGTAGGACACTGAGCCCCACCTCTTGGTGGGTGGGGGAATCAAATATAAAAGGCAAGGCAAAGGACAGAGGAAGCAGTTCTGATGTTGGAGTTCTGGTGAGGAAGGAGAGAAGGCCCCAGGATAGACACAAGCCATTTGCCTGAGAGTTCACAGCTGACCTTGTGGAGGAAACAGAGGAGCTAAGCCCAGAGAGAAATGCAGCCCTGGGAAGAGAGGAACCCAAGAAGCCTGAACCCTGGCAAATGTTGGCAGCTGTCTTGCTCCAACATGTGGCAATGGATTTTGGTGAGGGAAGAAACTTATGCTTTATGGCCTAGTAACTGTAAGCTTCTACCCCAAATAAATACCCTTTATAAAAACCAAACAATTTCTGGTATTTTGCATCAGCACCCCTTTGGCTGACTAATACAATGGCCTTCATTTTTATAGTCAGATTTTTGTCACCAAATTGCCAGAGAAATCTAATTTTAAAATAACCACCTGTTACTTTTCATTATCTTTTATGACCAAGCTAAAATAAATTACAGCTCAATATACACAAATAGATTGACACAGTTATATTAATGTCAACTTAATAAGGTGATTTCAGTTAGAAAGGACATGGTTCTGAAAGCAGCAGATATGCTTCAAGGACTAAACAAAACACAGATGTGTAGATTTACTGATCATTAGGTTTAAATGCAAAAGGCTGAGCTTCATCCCTTTTCATAATTATAGATGGAAGAAATCAAATCATTACTCTAAATCATAAAATAGGTATTTGGTCTGAAAAAAGAGTCAGCATACCTGGGAACATTATTGTTTGAATCTTCACTTTCATTTGCCAGGCCACCAAACAAATAGCATTTGTTACCATACAAAGAAAAGCTATGTCCAAGTCGAGGACAAGGAGGTAAACCAGAAGAGGGGGGATGGGGTTTCACTTTTTTCCATAACCAACGACTTGCCTAAAAAACAACATAAATACATTCAGAGAAAATCAAGAAACACTCTTATATTGTCAAGAATGAAACATCAAACCAACACATCTTAATCCAAATCTAATCAGAAGGTTCCAAAAAGCTACTTTGGGGACACATAAGTAGCTAATTTTCATAAGTAAAATAAATGTTCTAATAGAAATTCTGTCTAGTCTTCCAGATTCACATATTTCTACAATGGCAACTAAGCTTCTAACAATAAACACTAACAATTCTAAAGTATTTTCCAAATGAAAAATTAAATATTACATATAGCTTTAATATAAAATGTAATTTATATATTCTTACTGAAATTAGGTAACTCATGAATGGTTGTGTGTGTGTGTGTGTATATATATATTTTTTTTAGCTACCGGATCCAGGGATTGAACCCCGGACCTCATATGTGGGAAGCTGGCACTCAACCACTGAGCCACATTGGCTCCCCTGAGTTGTTTCTTTCATTTGTTTGCTTGTTTCTTGTTTTCTGTTTTTAGGAGGCACTGGGACCTCCCATGTAGGAAGCAGGTACTCAACTGCTTGAGCCACATCTACTCTCTTAACCTTTAAATAAACATAAAGTTCATTTAACAAACCAAACTCCAAAACTTAATCTCTGGTCATTGGAGTTTTCTTTATCTGAATGCATTTTTGAAATGGGTTGCTTGTAAATAGGTATAATCCACCCATATCTGCCAATTAGCAGATGATCTCATGATCATGGCCCTGGGGACAGGAAGAAAAGTCAACTAGGGCTGTTACAGAAGGCCACAAGTTTGATTTAATAAGAAAGTCAAATTTAGAAAGGCTATATGAAAGCATTACATCTCTTTTGTGAGTATTGCCAGAAAAAAAAGTGGTTATTATTGTGAGGGTAAGACATTAGGCAATGTCTTTCAAAGTATGGTCAGAGTCAGCACCATCAGCTGGGAACTTGTTAGAAATGCAAATATTCAGGCTTCACCATAGACTTGCTGATTCAGAAACTCTGGGGGCAAGGCTCACAAGTGTTCACAAGTTCTCCAGGTGCTTCTGTTATAGGCTAATGTTTGAGAACTATTGCACCTAAGATACAAAAACCTAACATGTACCACTGATGTTTAGTAATAGATATCTTAATGTTACAAATGTTTTGCTGGGTATTGGAAAAAGACTTAAATTTGAAACTTAGGCTTTTTAGTGAAATAGAAACATTTTCTTAGAAGCTATAAAATGTGAAACTTGCACTACTGTATGTTAATGAAATATTTTGCAATCTTTTGAAGAATTATGAACAATATCATTATTAAAGCTTCAGATTGAGATAAATTTGAACTACACTTACTTGTAATTCATATAACTCGTTGCTGTATCTTCCATATTCAACCATTCCCCCAAAAACTAATATTCTGGTACCATCACAGACAAATCCATGAGCAGCACAGCCTGGAGGGATGTCTCCTCTAACTGCTGGTAGGAACCACTGATTTGTAACTAGTTGTCAAAATAAAATAAAAACCAATTATAATAAACAAGTTATCATATACTATATAGTATATACTTTATATGTATTATCTACATCAGTGATTCTCAACTGGGGATGATTTTGCCCAAGGGAGACATTTAGCAATGTCTAGTGAAGTTTTTGATTGTAGCAAATGGGGAGGGAGGATGCTACTGGCATCTAGTAGGTAGAGGCCAAGGATGCTTATTAAAATTCATACACAGTACAGGGCAAACAGTCCCCACAAAAAAGAATTACCTGGTCCAAAAAATTAATAGTGCTGCTGTTGAAAAACCGGGACCAATATAACTTAATTCTTTCAAAAACCCTGTGGATGGGTATCACCACCTCAATTCTACAAATGAAAAACCTGAGGCTTAGAAAGGTTTAGTAACTTGAGCTCTGGTCCTAGGCAACTGGCAGAGCAAGAATTAAAGCAGATCTCATTTTTTCCTAAGTCAGGATTTTCACACTATATCAAACTGTCAACTTGAACTTTATATGCTGAGGTGCTGGGGGCGGGGTAGGGAGAGGATGAAAAATAAAATGTTCCCTACTCCTCTGTTTTGTTAACCTTTAAATAACCACTATGACTAAGTTATGCCAAAGTCACTGATGGTGAAATAGACCCAAAATTCAGTAATTAGCCTTTACTCCGAAGAATCAGTTTTCTTGTGATAGCTGGGACATTACAAAAGGGGAAAAGGAAATTCCAAGCTCCTTTCTATGTCTCAGAGGTACTCAAAGACAGGGCCTCCCAGGCCAGGTGCACTTGTCATTTCCAATGTTCCTTAAGCTATCACAGTTCTCTTTCCGAGGACCAGTCTAGAAGAGCACTGAGCAGCTGAGCTTCGGCAACACACCCAACTCTGCAGAGGCAAGCGCCGGTCTCACCCATAAACCACTTCCCCGTCAGCTGAGAGGGCTACCAATAGGGTGAAGTTCGACTGCCACCTGCCAAATACGGGGCTGCATTTGGGGTGAAAGTACCAGGAGGCCTCTCGTTTTCCCTCCTCATCCCCAGGATTCTCTTCTTCCTAAGGAAGGAAGGCAGGCAAAGACGGGAAACCCCGGAGGAGCTTTGGTTTTGATTTTTGACAGGGGAGAGCTCTCTGGGGCCTCGGAATGGGCGAGATTTCAGGGAAAGGCCCAGGAGAGTGTAAACAGTCTCTCTAGCGCCTACTTCTACGAGTAGGGCTGGGGCCGGAGGGAAACTGCGGGGGGCGAGGCGAGGGCGGGTGTTCGGGGACCGCCTGCCTGAGGGCCGGCGCCTGCCGCTCCGGGTCAGGTCCCGCCTGACGGGCCCCGGGAAAACGGAGCTACCCGCCTGGAACCTTCCAGGACCCGAGCCGCCCGGCTAAACCGCGCTCCCTGCCGCCGCCCGAGGAGGCAATGACCGCGGCGGCCCTGGCGGCCGGGCGGTGACAGCTGTCAGGGCCGCGGCCGCCGCCTCGCCTCCCCTCCCCCTCCGCAGCTCCCGCAGGCGGGGCCGGGATGCCGCAACCGCGGCCGCTCCTACCGGTGTTGTAGACGTGCAGCTCATCCGCTATGCCCTCATTGCCCCCTCCAAAGATGATCATCAGCTCACGGATGGCCACGGCCCGGTGTCCATGGCGGGCACGGGGGACCGGCCCCGTGAAGGAGGAAACCCGCCTCCAGTTGAGGAGGCTGGGAGCCGCCATCTTCCCAACCCCCGCCCCTCTGCCCACAATGCACCGCGCCCGCTCCAGCGGCTCGGCTCCCGGGGGAGGGCGGGGACCCGCCTCCAGCTGTGCGGCTGTAGGGTAGTCACGTGACCGCGGGCGCTCTGGGCGAAGCTAGTGGCCAGCTGAGGTGGGGGCCGGGACCCTGGCAGGGGGAGCCTCTCTCCCTCCACTCCGAGACTACGCGGCTGGCCCCTGCGCCCCTGGCAACCGGGTTTGGGGCGAGAGGACTATTCCTACCTACCAAGTCTCCACTTCCCACCCAGAGACTCTAGTGTGTGTTTTCGGGAGAAAGTATGGCGTTTTCCTTCACCGCCGCTTTAATTGAGCATCTATGACATGCCGGGCTGCTCTGTGCTGGTCCCAGGGAAGGACGTCGGGACATTGAAAATTAGTGGTTTCCCTAGTGTAGCAGGAGAGTCAGACCTTTTAAACAATTACAACACAATGAGAGAAAAGCACGAGTAGAGGCTCGAAGTGCTGTGAGCGCAGGAAGGAGACCGAGAGGTCTGTCTTGGCAGAGGGGGTGACGTGCACGGCGAAGGGTGCTGGAGATTGCTGGAGTAGGGAGGCCATTGCGTGCAGGGAAAGGTGCGAACAAAGGCGGGGAGCCTGGACCAGATGCGACGAGGCGCGCTGAGTGGTCTGTGGCAAGGACCCTGAACTCACTGGAGGGAGGGATCGGAACAAAGCTTGAAAAGGCAAATCGAAGCCAGGTGACAGGGGTGCCATGCCAAAAGTTTAGGAACAGTGAGATATGAAAGGTGTTGTGTAAGTAGAGTTATGTGCAGATTTTTGTTTTATTACTAGTTAACATTTGATGGCGTTCCATTGCCAGGCACTGTTCTAAGTTCCTTGTGTATATTGACTCATTGATCCTCCCAACAGCCTTGTCAGGTGGGTACTTTTATCTCCCTTTCAGGGATGGGGAAACCAGGCATAGAGAAGTAAGGGTTTGATTCCAGAGCCCCTGTCTCTAACCAGTAGGCAATTCTACCTCTGATAACAGTCATACGCAACATCAATCGGCTTGGCTGTCTTGTGATCTGGTTCTAGAATGAATCACTCTCTAAGAGATAAATGTCCAGCAGGGGTGGCGGGGTGGGCGTTGAAAGCAGTTTATATCCCTACCTCAGATTTTCAAGAAGGCACCAAAGGGAAAATGCATATAATGTATGACAAATTTCCTAAAATTCTTTTTCTCCTGTTCTCATCATTTTAAATTTCTCTCAAATGCCTAGCTCATCCCTGGTAATTCTCTCAAACCTAAGCATGCCTTTACCTTCTCATCCATCTAAGCTTTCTTTTGAGAAGTCATTTTCTACCTTTTTAAAAAGGAATTTTTCACCATTCTGTCCAGCTTCTTAGATTCTTCCCTCTCAATGATTTATTACTCCAATCTCATAATAAAGCCAAAGAAAATTGGGGAAGATAGAAAAATTTTGCTGGGAACAAAGAAAAAAAAAAAAAGACTATGACTTTTTATGCATTAATATTTTTTGTAAGATACATGACATGGAATATTAAATGTTTCTCTTATAAAATTTTTATGAATCTGAAGCAAAACTGGAAAAGTTAGCATCAAGAAGTGAGTTTTTCATAAAACCAGAAGTACTTAATTTAAAGGACAGTACTTTGTTCTGAGAGTTTGATGTTAAAATGCCCTTACTTTTATGAATGATGGTGTAAGTAGAGTGAATTTTTTTTTCTCCTCATGGCTTTATAGTAAAAGACTTAAGGGCAAAATTAAAAGGTGGAAACTCTATGTTGATCTCCAAATTTAAAAACAAAACAAAACAAAACTCATCCATTTATTTGAAAGTCTGAATGAAGATTGCAGGTTATAACTGGTGGCTTCCATACAGAGTGGCAGGAGAATGGATGAAGTGCTTAATCTAATGGGAAAGAAATATTAACCAGAGCAGCTTTGACTCACTTCTGCTTAAGTGAGGAGTCTTGGTCCCCAGTGCTCAAGATCTTTGATGTCACGGAATGGAAGCAGCCACCTGGGAGGAGAGCATAGAGGGGACAGAGAAGAGTGAAGGAGGACAGTGCCCTAAAGAAACCAATATTTAAGAGGTGAAAACTCTTCTTGAGGAGGCACTTGAAAAGGAAATGGAGAATGAGCAGCCAGAGAGGTAAAAAAAAAAAAAAAAAATGAGCTGGGTGAGAGTGATGTTGAAGAAGCCACAGAAGGGCGTTTCATAGAAGCAGAAGTGGTAATCAAAGCCAAAAGCTGTAGAGAAGTCAGATAAGGACTGAGAAGTGTCAGTTGGATTTGCAAACTAGAAGGTTATTAGTTGCCTACATTAAAATACTTACAGTGAAGTAGGAGGGGTGAAGGGAAGCCAGAGTAGATCACAAAATGAATAACCAGGAAGGAAGTGCAGATAACCTGTAGAGTCTATTTTTTACTGAGACTTGGCCGTGAACGGAAAGAAAGAACAGTTGCTGGAGGGGAGAGATGAGTGCAGAGTAAGTTGTTATTTCAGGTGGATGAGACTTGAGCATGACTGTGGGCCCAGAGGAAGGATCCAGTTGAAATGAAAGACTGAAGGAACAATCGGGAATATGTCATTTAGAAATGTTTTCTGCCACAAATAGGAGACTACCCAACACATCGTGGCTAAATAATAAGGCCCTTAATTATCCCACACAAGAAGAAATCTGGGGAATGTGGGTCCGGGACTAGTTCAGCACTTCCTTGGTGTCAAGGTTCTGGCTTAGCATCTCTGAATTTCTCTTGACTTTCCTTTATAGTTGTGAAAATGCTGTTGCAGATCTGGACCTGGTGTTCTCCAACAATTATGCCCAAAGGCAGGAAGCAGGAGAGCCAGGATGGGAAAATAGAACTCCCTCTTACAGAAAGGAAAAACGTCTTGTCTAGAAGCGACTCAGCAAACTTCACTAGGTGTCATTGACCAGAACTGGGTTATTTGGCTTATTCAGATTACAGTAATACAATGACAGAAATACCAAAATAACAGTATCTTTTCAAGTTTGTTTCTCTCACATAAATGAGTTTTTGAGATGGGTAACAACAACAAGCTTTAGTGCCTGTGTCTTTGCATGAACTAAATAATAGATTTGCAGTGACCAATCATCAGCAGGCTTTGAAAGACATGATAATTGGTTACTGATCATGTTGCACATCTGTTAATTGCTGAGTGATTTCGTGGGCTGAAAAGCTAGCAGCAAAGTTTGTACTTAAATGATTACTTACAGTCAATATACCGTGGTAACTGAAATTTGAACTGTGATGTTGGGGGAACTGGTGCTATTTAATGAAACTGTGGTAACTGAAATTTGTGTTGTGTCCATGCAAAATGAGGACCGTGCTGTATTTATGTAATGCTTAGCATTTATTAAGTAATAGGGTATTTTATTTCGGTCATCATCATTATCATTTTCATTAGACTCTTACAGTTTGTGCTCCTTCTCCTGAGCTCCGGCCACTGAGAACGAGTATGATATTTTGAAGCTATGTGTACCCCAGAAAAACATGTTTTTAAGTCTAATCCATTCCTGTGGTTATGAAGATATTATAAATAGGACCTTTTGAGGAGGCGACTTCAGTTAAGTGTGACCCACCTCATTCAGAATGGGTCTTAATCCTATTACTGGAGACCTTTATAAATGGAATGAATACAGAGAGAGAGAGTGAGGCGAGAGAGAGAGAAAGCCATGGAAGCAAGAAACTGAAATCAATGAAACCCAGAAGAGAAGGGAGAGACCAGCAGATGCCACCACGTGCCTTGCTATGTGGCATAGGACTCGAGGATCACCTGGAGCCAGTCTTTTGGGAAGAAAGCATCGCCTTGATGATGCCTTGACTTGGACATTTTTCTCAGCCTCAAAACCGTAAGCTAATAAATTCCCATTGTTAAAAGCCAACCCATTTTATGGTATATGCTTTCAGCAGCCTAGGAACTAGAATAAGGAGACATTCCTAGAGGGAGGGACTGGTGTTGGGAGGTGACAGACAGTGCTGTGTTTTCAGCCAAATGTGTAAATTGCAATGTCTGAAAGGATATGGTAATCTCAACGAAGGACTCAGGCTAAAGGTTGTTGGCACAAGTCTGAGAAGGGGTCTTGGGGGCGGCAGTGGCTGGTGCCAGCAGGTGGGCAGAGCTACTAGCAGAGAAACTGGGTAAACACTGTTTTTGAGAAAGGGAGACAGATGGTTTCTGAGAGGTCTGTTCACAGATTGCTGGGATTTGGCCGTGTGTCCTGGCTGGAGCTGGGACCCTGGCATGTAGAAGACAGCTGGTAAGAGGCCAGGTAGAGCCTAAACCAGCTACCAGAACAGGAAACTGGGCACAAGAAGCAAGGGGAAAAAAAAAAAAAAAAAAAGGTCATGTCATGTGAGAGAGAGGGAGCCCAGGCATAAAGTCTTAGGAGCAAAATGCTGCACCTCGGAGGTAGTGGGCAAAGAGCCAAGAGCATCTAAGTTCAGGTCAACAGGAAGTGACCGACAAATGAACCCCACCAGGCAAGAGGGCTGGACCAGGAATACTATAGTTCTAGTCCCTGCCCCACATGGGTGATCTTGGATCCCAATCAAGGGAGTCTGAGGTGATAAATAGAGGCTTGCCAGCCTGACCCAGGGTAGTGATAATAGATTTTATCCAAGACCTATATACAGGTAATACACTCGGTCAAGGCAGGCCCAAGGGAAGAAGAAAAGATGGACATTTGACTTTCAGTAATAAGGAATAAACATGGAGTAATAATGACTTAGATACACATTGTGCTGATTAATGATACCACAAATTTAACATGCATGTGAAATACATATATAGCACATTGCATTGCGTTCAGCTGCATGTAATTGAAATCTGATCCCAGGGACTTATCCATATAAAGGTTTATTTCTCTCACATAGTGAGATGTTCCATAGGTAGGTAGTTCACGGCTGCTATGGTAACTCCCAGTGCCATTAGACTCCTTCAGTGTTCTTGCTCTGCCATCTTTAATGTGTGTAAGGCTGCTGAATCACACATTTCCAAGGGACCCTATTCACATTTGTGCTGGAATATTTTCCATTGCCTTATACATACCTACTGTCAAGCCTTCGGTGCCTTGGGACGCTGACCTTCATGTATTGCATCACACTTCAAGTCCCTTGCCCCTGGCTTCCAGTTGGGTTTGACCAATGGAGGCACCATCAACAGGGGAATGTGAGGTTGGAGTAATGAGCCCTCTCGCCTTCTTTGTGGCCTCTGTCACAGGCCACAGCTCCTGTTGGCAGCCCTTTCCATCAACTACTCTCTCTCAGTCTCAGGCCTAGGAGTGTTAATGGCTCCCTGCTATTGCTAACCCCAGGCTACTACACCATCTCTTACCCACTTGCCCTAAAACTGACTGTACTTTTTAAAATAGTGCCTTTTAAAAATTCCCCACCACTACACCATTTGAGTGAGCCATCTGTGTCCTGCCAGGACTTGACTGATTCAATAAGGCAGGCTCTGTGCATAGCCCATGTGGCCATATGCAGCAGCCCCAGGTGGGCCTTTAATCCTCAGGGCTGCAAAATAGCTACTCCACCTCCAGATACTGGGGTTGGATTTCAGATGGTAGAAAGGGCAAAAGGTACCAAAGAGCCAGGAAAACAATAGCTTTCTAGGAAGCCCCAGACAGCTGACTTCCGCTCACTTGCAGGGTGTCTGAGGAAGTATTTCTAATTGGGTACATTGCTGTCCCAAACAAAATGTTATTTCTATTAGAAGGGAGGGAGGAGAGAAGGGTTATTAAGTAAGCCACCAGCAATGTTTGCAACACCATATAACATAAGTGGACTTCTAAAAAACATTACAAATAACTTACTCTTTTTTTTTTTTTTTAATTTATTTTTTATTGTGGGTAAAAATCAAAATTTTCACAATACATACCAATATTTGTAAAATGATATATAAATATATATGCATATATGTGCATTTGCTTACAAATATGTTATTTATATATATATAAATATATTTTAAGAGGTGCTTAGATTACCTAAAATATTACCCGGAACCAAACGGGATTCCCATGTTGCCCACCTCCCACACCTCCCACCACATCCCACACAAACATCTCCCACAAGTGTGGCCCACCACCCTCAATGGACTTACACATCCTGGGGCCTTGCCACCAACCATACACCACAGTTCACATCATAGACCACACTCTCTCCCACACAGTTCTGAGTGGTGTGTGCTGATTTAAAATGGCCTACATCCGTTGCCACAACAGTACTCAGGACAACCTCCAAATCCTAAAGAAGTCCCTGTATTTCAACTGCACATCCCCTCCCTGCCCCGAAACTGTCAAGTGGCCACTGGCTCCAACTCATTGTTATAATTTCTTCCATTGCTAGAATCACCATATGTGTACACAGACTACCATCAAGTCCACTCTAGTCCATAGTTCTTCCCCCAATCCTGAGGGGACTGGGATGGTGATGTCCACTCCACCTCCAAGTGAGAGAGGGCTTATATCCCATGGATATGGTGGGTGGGATGATCCTGCCTGCAAATGCAGGCCCTCTCCATCCCCTGGGCTGGCCGTTGCCCATCATTGTCTCCTCGCCAGGTGACTTGGATGAGTCCATTGACCTGCAGGGTAGGAGTTGCAGCTCTACCAAGATTCCATGCACACCTGGCACATAGGTAGGCCAGAGGCTCCAGTCTCTGGAAGTATACCTGAAAACTCCAGCATCACATATAGGTTTGAATAGAAGGGACTGATGAACCATGTGCAGGAAGGACTTAACAAATAACTTACTCTTAAAATTCATTTCCCTAGTTCACAGCTTGGGACTTCTTCACAATAAAAATAATAACTTCCACTTATTGAGCCTTTACCAAGTGCTTTACATGCACAATGTCTTTTAACCCACATAAGAGTCCCATGAGGCATCCCCACTTCATAGATGAGAAAACAAAAGGTGAGACTTGAGCAACTTGAAAGCATTATATCTGAGCTAACACCTAGATCTGTCCATCTCCAAAGCCCATCTTGTCACCACTGCACTATCAGTGTCATTTATATACTGTGACTTTTTCTAGTCTCCTTCTTTCTTTCCTGGGGAAGAATGTGTGCATATAATGTTGAGGTCTCGGTCATAGGTTATAAGCCTCTTGCATCCTCAGAACCTGACATAGCAGGAATAAAGGAGAAAGAAGCTAGAGCCAGAGACATAGTCATCAGGGAGAAAGTGTATCCAGAAAAAGGGCCAGAGAGATTTGGATCCATGTGGAAGCTACTATGATTAGAAGCAGAGTCCAGGGAGGCGGCTGTGGCTCAATCAGTGGGGCTCCCGTTTGCCATGTGGGAGGCCCGGGGTTCGGTTCCTGGGGCCTCCTGGTGGGGGCAGGCCCGCCCGCACGGCGTGGTTGGCTGACCCAGAGAGCGCAAGCAGCAAGGCGGGGATAAATGAATAAATAAATAAAATCTTTAAAAAAAAAAAAAAAAAAAAAAGAAGCAGAGTCCATGAAAACAATGCAATTATTATTTCAATTCTGAGTCTGTCTCGGGTGCTTTGGTTTTCAAACTCTATGAACCTGCTTATTCAACAGCTGTTACATGGGGCCAGGCATTCAGCTAGCTGAATGAGAGATGCAAAGGAGAAGACACAGTCTTTGGAGAAACATTACAGAATAATTGAGCAGATAGTACATAGAGTATGTAGGTCCACATACAACCCCACCTCTACCCTCCCCACAGTTTCCCCTTTAATTAACATCTTGCTTTAGTGTAGTGCATTTGTGATAATTAATGACTATATTGACATATTATTATTAACAATAGTTCATAGTTTACATTAAGATTCACTCTTTTGAAAATGCGATGTTACAACAAATAAACAAATGTAAAGTAAAAAAAAAAAAAAAGATTCACTCTTTTGTGTTGTACAGTTCTATTGGTTATTGACAAATGCATGAGATATATCCACTATTACAGTTTTATCCAGAAAAGTTAACCACCCTAAACATCCCCTGTGCTTCCTCTATTCATAGCTCCTTCCTTCTCCTGAACCCCTGGCAGCCACTGATATCTTTACTGTCTCTATATAGTTTTCCCTTTTCCTAAAATATAAAATTGTATTTTTAAAAGTCTGTTAATTATTTCTTTAAAATGTGGCTATTACAACTGAGGAACTGAATTTTAAATTTTGTATAATTTTAGTTATTTTAAATGGAAAATCTGACACTTGATTTAGTTATTGGAAAACTTTTCAGTATGTTTGGAACAACTTGGGTATATGTGTGACTGCATTTTAAAGCGTAAATTTTATGAAATCTAAATACAGATCAAATGTTTCTGAAAAATTTAGTGTTTGAATTGAGATGTTCTACAAGTGTAAAACATACACCAGATTTCAAAGACAGTACAACAAAAAAGCATATAAAATATCTTGTTGATATTTATATTGCTTACGTGTTAAAATGATAATATTTTGAATATATTGGGTTAAATAAAATGTCATTAAAATCAATTTTACTTTTGTACTTTTCTTAATGTGGCTAGTAGAAAATTTTAATATTACAATGTAGCTTGCATTATATTTCTATTGGACAGCACCTTTTTATTGGGAGATAGTGAGCAGGGACATCCTTATTTCCTTATAGGCACTAAGGAGAGAGGCCATTGCAAAATAAATTCCAAAGTGTTGGCACCACTGCCTGGGTTTCTGAGAATCGTTGGCAGAAAAACCATCCAGCACAGAGCTGGGTGGGGTTGGTGTCAGCTCCCTGCCTAATTCTTCTCCGGGTTTAGGCACAAAGCACACAGTCTTGAAACTTTTGTCACTATCATTGCCTTGGTATAATGAGACTATAGTTGTTATCTGAGCTTTGACTGGGGGATGAGAGCATTTTAATGACTAGATTTCAGGAGGAGCCAAGAAGATATTCCCAAAAATCATTATGAACCACATTTTCCACTTCTGCCCCTTCAAAGTTTAATTCACTGTCCACGCATTTGCCTTCCTCCGGTTTTGAATCTTTTCCTGTGAGGCAGTGTTGTTTTCGAAAAGATTTGGGCGCAGACTGCTGGGCGAAGATGCGAGAAGCAGCCTGGCAGATGCGAGCCGGCCTGCCCCGCACATCTGCAAGTGGTTTCAGGGGCCGCTTCGCTCCGCCGGCGCAACGCCGGGATTCCCAGCAGCTTCGCGCAGCGGTGGAGGAAACCCGAGCCGCTCCAAAGCCAACGCAAGCAAAGGGGGGTGCGGGTGGGGAGGAATGCTCTCTTGGAAACGTAATACTGGCCTTAGGGCTCTCCGGCCCTTTTGGATTTGGTGGGAGCTTTAGGAGCAAGCGGAGCAGCGGGAAGGGCAGCCGCCCGGGACCAGCCACGCTTTGAGCGCTCTGCCCTGCAGCTCTCGGGGACCACGGAGCCCAGAGCCCTGAGCTCAGCGTTCACCAGGTAAACAGAGACGTTTATGAGCAGCGTGGCAGCCTTTGCGTTTTATCCTAGCCGCCCTGCAGTCGTCCTTTATTTTGCTTTAGACAAAAAAGTAAATCAGAGGTATCGGCCTGTCTTGCACAGACTTTGCTTTCAGAGGCCCCTTAGTTGGTATTTGTAGCCTCCCAACGAAAACTTTTTGCCATTCCAGCAAATTCAGGGTACTCAGTGTGTAAATTTTTCACATCCTGGACTGTCTTTCCAAACCTGGGTTTATCCCCACCCCCATCGCGTGATTTACTCTTTGCTTCAGGTTTTAGGCATGGAGATAGCGGTTAGATATGCGGTGGATAAATACTAGTGTTTAACGCAGGTACATTTCAGAACTACAAATGATTTCTTGAGCTTTGATTCATATTTTCTGCTTCTAGGAAGGTGTTCTGAGGGCCTCCATCTCTAAGAGAAGAACTGGCAGTTATGAAAATCTAAATGAGGCTTATTGTTTTTACAGTGGTCATGGTGCTTGGATTGAAAGTGGTTTTTTAAAAGAATTATTATTAACAACTTTATTTCAGATTCACAAAAATAAAAGAACAGAAAAAGGCAGCTCAAAAAGTTTAAAGTGTTTTTAACATTCAAAAAATGTCTTTTTATATTCACTTTATGAACAAGTGTAGTAATTTGTATGAGCCTAACTATACGACATAAATCAGGAAAGAATAATTAACATGAGTTTAAAAAAAAAAAGAGAAAAGAAAGAAAACATGATGGTATCTAAACATCTGGATATACGGTGGAAAAAGATCAGTTTTCTCTTTGGTGCTGTACAGCCCAATATCCAAAATGATATTGGGTTTTTTGTTCTTGAATTTTCCTTTTCCTCCAAATGTTCTGGTGTTTTATTTCAGTACAATATCCTTTTTAAACAATTTTTTTTATTACATAATGGAATTTCAGCCCTTCATCCAATGCAGTTAGAAGGAAAGCAGTACAATGCAGTGGGGTGAGACTCACAGGATTGAATCCATGCTATGCCATATATAAGCCTCTGTTTCCTCATCTGTAAAATGGGAATTAAACAACTTAATGTGTATAACACAGGCCTGCAAAATAGTGAGGCCTCAGTGAATGCTAGTTTCTCTGGTCATGCTGGTGATGGCAAAAGGGATCATGAAAAATGACCATATCCTGCATTTGGCAACGTCCCTGCTTTTGACACACGAACAGTCTGGTGGTTCACGTGTTCCTCACACACTCATGTGTTAATTCTCCAGGGTCCTGCACTCTTCCTTCCTCCCTTCAAACACCTCTCTTACTTTTTTTCTATTCTGGCTCTATTTCTTTTTCTTCTTCTTCCCTTACTGAGAGAAAGACATGTTTACTAAGCCACAGCCCTTGTGGTTTTCATATCCAGTTCCCAAGGAGTATGATTCTAAATACTTCTTTTATTTCAGCATTTTCTGAAGAATGTTCTGAATAGTCCTATGGGAAAATATGCTCTGTGAACTACATCACCCTCTTAGAGATCTCAAGGCATAATTACATTTTTTCCCCTTTATTAAAGAAGTTGTGGGTTTACAGAACAATCACGTAAAATATAGGATTTCCATATACTACACCACCAACAACAACTTGCATTGGTGTAGAACATTTGTTACAATTGATGAGTGCACATTTTTATAATAGTACTATTAATTAAATTCCATGGTTTAATTTAGGGTTCACTGTTCTATAGTGTAGCTCTATGGATTTTTTAATAAAATTTTTTTCTGTTACCATGTATACAATCTAACATTTCCCCTTTTAATCATATTCAGATATATATTTCAGTGCTGTTAATTGCATTCACAACTTTGTGCTACCATCACCACCATATATTGCCAAAACTTTTTCATCATTCCAAATAGGAGCCCTGTATTTATTAAGCATCAACTTCCCATTCCCTATTTCCACCCCCTCCCCTGGTAACCTATATTCTAGCTTCTGACTCTATGAATTTGCTTTTTCTAATTATTTCAAATCAGTGAGATCATACAATATTTGACCTTTTGTGTCTGGCTTATTTCACTCAATGTGATGTCTTCAAGGTTCATCCATGTTCTCGCATGTATCAGGACTTCATTCCTTTTTACGGCTGAATAATATTCCATATTATGTATATACTCCATTTTGTTTATCCATTCATTGGTTGATGGACACTTGGGTTGCTTCTATCTTTTGGCAATTGTGAATAATGCCGCTATGAACACCAGTGTGCAAATATCTGTTTGTGTCCCTGCTTTCAATTCTTTTATGTATATACATGGTAGTGGGATCACCAGGTTATATGTTAGTTCTATACTTAGCTTTCTGAGGAACTGGCAAACTGTCTTGCACAGCAGCTGCACCATTTTATATTCACACCAGCAACGAATGAGTGTTCTTATTTCTCTGCATCCTCTCCAACACTTGTTATTTTTCATTTTTTAAATAGCAGCCATTCTAGTGTGTGTAAAATGGTATCTCATTGTGGTTTTTATTTGCGTTGCCCTGATGGCTAATGATGTTGAGCATCTCTTCATGTGCTTTCTGACCATTTGTATATCTTCTTTGAAGAGATGCCTGTTCAAGTCTTTTGTCAATTTTTCAATTGTGGTTTTTTTTTTTGTTAAGTTGAAGGATTTCTTTATATATATACTGGATATTAATCCTTTATTGGATATATGGTTTCCAAATATTTTCTTCCATTGTGTAGGTTGTCATTTTATTTTCATGATAAAGTCCTTTGAGGAAAAAAAGCTTTTCATTTTGATGAGGTACATTTTTCTTATTTTTTCTGTTTTTGTTGTTGCTTGTGCTATAGATATAAAGTCTAAGAAACCATTGCCTAACACAAGGTCCTGAAGATGCTTCCCTATGTTTTCTTCTAGGAGTTTGATATTTCTGGCTCTTATATTTAGGTCTTTGATCCATTTTGAGTTAATTTTTGTATATATGAGGAAGGGTTCTCTTTCTTTCTTTTTTTTTTTTTTGCAAATGGATATCTTGTCTTCCCGGGACATTTGTTGAAGAGACTATTCTTTCCCAATTGAATAAATAATCTTTACCACCTTGTCAAATATAAATTTGCTATAAATGTAAGAGTTGATTTCTGAGCTCTCAGTCTATTCATTTGGTCTATATGTCTTTCCCTGTGCCAGTAGCATGCTGTTTTTTTTTAAAAAAAATCAATTTTATTGATACATATTAATAAAGCATACAATCCATCCAAAGTATACAGGCAGTAGTAATCACATATTGTGCATTCATCTCACCATGCTGTTTTGATTACTGTGGCTTTGTAAAAAAAATTTTTTTTAAGTATTTTATTTTCTTTATTTATCTCCCCTTGCTGCTTGTGTTCGCTGAGTCCATTTGCTTTGCATTTTTCTGTGTCTGCTTGTTTCCCTTTGTTGGGTCATCTTGCTGCGCCAGCTCACTGCACTGTGCAAGCTGGCTTGCCTTCACCAGGAGGCTCTGGAAATCGAACCCGGGGCCTCCCATATGGTAAACTGGAGCCCAACCAATTGAGCCACAGCCATTTCCCTATAATAAGTTTTAAGACTGGGAAATATGAGCCCTCCAACTTTGTTCTTTTTCAAGATGGCTTGGCTATTTGGGACCCCTACCCTTCCATATAAAACTGGATGGTAGGGTTTTCCATTTAGGCAAAGAAGTTTGTTGGAATTTTGATTGGGATTGCATTGATTCTGTAAATTGCTTTGGGTAGAAATGACATCTTAACAATATTTAGACTTCTAACTCATGAACACAGAATGTCCTTCCATTTATTTGTCTTAATTTCTTTAGCAATGTTTTATAGTTTTCTGTACGCAAGTCCTTTACATTCTTGGTTAGACTTATCCCTAGATATTTGGTTTTTTTTTTGGTGGCTATTGTGAATGGGAGTTTTTTTTCTTGATTTCTTGTTCCAGTTATTCATTGCTTGTGTATAGAAACACTACTGGTTTTTGGGTGTTGATCTTGTACCTTGCCACTTTACTGAATTTTTTCATTTGCACTAGGAACTTATTGTTACAGATTTTTCAGGATTTTCTGCATATAGGATCATATCATCTGCAAATATGGAAAGTTTTACTTCTTCCTTTCCAATTTGGATGCCTTTTATTTAATTTTTTGCCTAATTGCTCTGCCTATAATTTCCAGTACAATGAATAACAGTGGTAACAGTGGGTATCCTTGTCTTGCTCTTGATCTTAGAGGGAAAGCTTTCAATCTTTCACCATTGAGTAAGATGTTACCTGTGGGGTTTTCATTTATTCCCTTTGTCATGCTGAAGAAGTTTCTTTCTAGTCCTAGTTTTCTAAGTGTTTTTATCAGAAAGGCGTGCTGGGTCTTGTCACATGCCTTTTCTGTGTTTTCTGTGTTGATTGAGATGATCATGTGTTATTCCCCCCCACCCCCCCGCTCATTCTGTTAACTCACGTGGTATATTACATTAATTGATTTTGTTATTGTGAACCCACCTTGCAAACCAGGGATAAATCCCACTTGATCGTGGTGTATGATTCTTTTAATATGCCATTGGATTCAGTTTGCTAGTGTTTTGTTGAGGATTTTTACATTTATATTAGTAAGAGATATCGGTCTGTAGTTTTCTTTTCTTGTGGTATCTTTATCCAGCTTTGGTATGAGGACGATGTTGGCTTTGTAGAATGAGTTAGGGAGTGTTCTCTCTTCATCAGTTTCTTGGAAGAGTTTGAGCAGAATTGGGGTTGAGTGTTTTTGGAATGTTTTGTAGAATTCCCCTGTGAAACCATCTGGTCCTAGGCTTTTCTTTATTGGGAGGTTTTTGATTACTGATTCAATCTTTTTACTAGTAATTGGTTTGTTGATATCTTCTATTCTTCTTGAGTAAATGTAGGTGTCTTGTGTGTTTCTAATAATTTGTCCATTTCATATAGATTATCTAATTTATTGATATGTAGTTGTTCATAGTATCTACTTATAGTCCTTTTTTATTTCAGTGGGGTCGGTAATAATGTCCCCCTTTACAATTCTGATTTTTGTTATTTGTATTCTTTCTTTTTCCTTGTCAGTTTAGCTAAAGGTTTGTTGATTTTGTTGATCTTTTTTTTTTTCTATTTATCTCCACTCTAATCATTATTTCCTTCCTTTGCTTGCTTTGAGTTTAGTTTGCTCTTCTTTTTATAGTTCTTCCAGGTTTGAGGTTAGGTCTCTGATTTGAAGTCTTTCTTATTTTTAATGTAGGCATTTAGAGCTGTAAATTTCCCTATCAGCAAGTCTTTACTGCATCCCATAAGTTTTGGTATGTTGTCTTTTCATTTTTATTCACCTCAAGATATTTCCTAATTTTGCTTCTGATTCCCTTTTTAATCCATTTATTAAGAATATGTTGTTTAATTTCCACATATTTGTAAATTTTCCATTTCTCCCCATTATTGATTTCTAGTTTCATTCCATTGTGGTCGCAGAATATACACTGTATGATTTCAATATTTTTTTCCCTTTAGTAAGACTTGTTTTATGACTTAAGATTTGGTCTGTCCTGGAGAATGATCCATGTGCACTTGAAAAGAATGAGTATTCTGCATTGGGTGCAGTGTTCTATATTTTCTGTTAGGTCTAGTTGGTTTAGGGTATCATTCAAGTCCTGTACTTCCTTACTAATCTTTTGACTAGATGTCCTATCCATTATTGAGAGTGGCGTGCTGAAGTCTCCTACTATTAATGTAGAACTGTCAATTTCTGCCTTCAAATCTGTCAGTATTTGTTTCATATATATTTATATTTGTTACAACTTACTGAATGGCCCTCTTTATCTGTATGTAATGACCATCTTTGTCCCTCGTAACTGTTTTTTACTTAAAGTCTACTTTATCTGATATTAGTAATAGCTCTCTTTTGATTACTACTTGGATGGTATGTTTTTTTTCATCCTTTTTCACCATCAACCTATTGTACCTTTGACTTTAAGTTGCGTCTCTTGCAGACAGCATATAGTTGGGTCATGCTTTTTTATCCATTCTGCCAATTTTTGCCTTTTGACTGGAGAGTTTAATCCATTTAATTTAAAGTCACTACTGATAATACAGGTCTTTCTTCTGCCATTTTGCTATTTAGACTTTGTAAGTCTTATATCATTTTTGTCCCTCAATTCTGTTAAAGCCTACTTTTATATTTATTTGCTTTCTTACATTGTACCATATTCAATGCCTTCTCATTTCTATCTGGATATTTTTCATCTGTTTTCCTTGTGGTTACCATAGGGTTAAAACTTAACATCCTAAATATGTAACAATTATATTTGTGTTGTTACAGACTTAACTTCAGCAGCATGTACATATGCTTTTCCTATACCCCTCCTATACCCCACCATCTTTTGTACTTGTTACCATTTATATATTAGTATATTGGATGTCAAAAAAAAAAAAACACCTATATTTATCATTACTTTTTATGCACTTGCATTTTAGGACATGTAGGAAGTGCCAAACGATATAATGCAATCATAATGGCATTTTTAATGACCCAAATGGTTACTTTTCCCACAGGTCTTTCTTTCTTTTTTTTTTTTTTTTAAGATTTTATTTATTTTATTCATTCATCCCCCCCTTGCTGCTTGTGCTCACCGGGTCAGCCAACCACGCCGTGCGGGCGGGCCTGCCCTCACCAGGAGGCCCCGGGAACCGAACCCGGGGCCTCCCATATGGTAAACGGGAGCCCTACTGATTGAGCCACAGCTGCTTCCCTTTTTTTTTTTTTAATATGGAGTGCTTCACGAATCAGCGTGTCATCCTTGTGTAGGGGCCATGCTAATCTTTTCTGTATCGTTCCAATTTTAGTATATGTGCTGCCGAAGCGAGCACGGTCTTTATTTCTTTATGCTACTTTGAACCACTGTCTAGTGTCCTTTTGTTTTAGTCTGAAGAACTCCCCTTAGCATTGCTGGTAGGGCAGGTCTAGTGGTGATGTACTCCCTCAGCTTTTGTCTATCTGAGAATGTCTTAATCTCTCCCTCATATTTGAAAGAGCGTCTCACTGTATATAAAATTTTTGGCTGGCAGTTATTTTCCTTCAGCACTTTAAGTATTTTAACTTGCTTCCTTGCCCCCATGGTTTCTGATGAGAAATTGGCATTCAATCTTATTGGGATTCCCTTGCATGTAACACGTTGCTTTTCTCTTGCAGCTTTCAGAACTGTTTCCTTATCTTTTGCATTTGATAGTGTAATCAATATGTGAGGGGGGCGGGGTTAGTTTGCTAAAGGCTGCCAATGCAATATACCAGAAATGGGTTGGCTTTTACAATGGGATTTATTAGGCTAAAGGCTTACTGTTCCGCGTAGCAGATGTGATGCAACCAGTTGGGTGCCTGCCTACCACATGGAAAGTCACAGGTTTGGGTCCTGGTGCCTCTTAAAGAAGACGAGCAGATGCCACAACCCGCCCAAATGAGCTAAATGCCGCAAGTCAGCAGACACCGCAACCTGTGGGGAGCGGGTGTGGCTCAGGCTGTTGGGCACTCGCCTCCCACGTGGGAGGTCCTGGTGCTTCCTGGAGAAGATGAACAGACACAGCGAGCAAAACAATGAACAGATAAATGAGGGAACCATTGGGGGGAGGGTGTAAAAAAAACAAAACTTCCAGTTCCAGGGTTGAGAAAAATATCTAAATTGAGGCATCAGGTGAGGCATCCCAAAGGTCAGCTCCTGGCAATCTTGGACTCCTGCCATGTGGCAAGGCACAGGGGTGGCTCCGTTGCTCATCTCTTCCTTCTCCTCTGGACCCTGTTGCTAGTTCTGCTTTGGGCTGCTCTGTCTGTGGCTTTTATCTCACCTGGGTTTGTTGATTTCAACTTCTGGCTGCCCCAAGATCTGAATTCACTACTGAAAAGATGTGATCAGTGATTGGCCCCTGTGCAACCAGTGATTGCACACCCCTGTTCTTAGGTAAGAGGATTTTTATGTCCCTTTCTGTCCATAGAAGTTGCTGGAAACTGGACCCCGTGGCAGGGTGCTGTGAGAGTGGGTGCTAGGTGCTGGTAGCTGCTGTGGGAGTGAGAGCAATTTTACAGTTCTTTACCATAATTTGTCAGCCTCTTCCCCCAACTCTTCCATGAATGTTCTATGGTGTTCTTCTGGCCTCTGGGGTTTCAAAAGAGTTGTTTCAGACAGTTCCTGCCTATTTAATAGTTGTTTTGGTAGAAGGACTGAGTCCTGGAGCTCCCTAGTCCGCTATCTTTCCTGGAAGTCCCATAATCACATTTTAAAGATCCTGAGAAGTCCAGTAGTAGAGAAATAAGTTTAAAGTTGTTTAACAGTGGTTCTCAGTAATTGACCTCTGAACCCTTTTATCACATAACATTGATTACATTTCTCAGAGCATACCTGGGGGTATCCTATTCTGGTCATACCCATTTGCTTTTTGGTTTCTCTTATGGACTTCCTTCTTCACACATCCCCTGGTGGGCACCCAAAGGAACACCTTGACCTTTCTTACTGAGTTAACGACATCACATTAATCATGTACGCTGTCTTAGTTTGCTAAGGCTACCATGACAAACAAACTGGGTGGCTTAAAAGGACAGAAATTTGTTGTTTTACAGTACTGGAGGCTAGAAGTTCAAAGTCAAACTGTTGGTAGGGCCATGCTTCCTTTGAAGTCCATAGGGAAGAATTTGTTCCATACCGCTTCCAGCTTCTGGTGTTTTACCAGCAATCCATGGTGGTCTCTGATTTAGTCATCACATGGTGTTCTCACCTTTCTCTCTCTTTCTCCAGATTTCCTCTTCTTATAAGGATACCAGTCATACTGGATTAAGGGCCCATCCGACTCCAGTCTGACCTCATTTAAACTTGCCCAATTTCATCTTCAATTACCCTATAGGGTAAGGTCATATTCTGAGGTACTGGGGATTAGAACTTCAACATATCTTTTTGGGAGACACCATTCAATCCATATAGTATGCCAGAAAGTAGAGAGCAGAGAAGGTTTTTTTGTTGTTGTTGTTGTTGCAAAGGATCAGTTAGTAAATATTTTAGGCTTAATAGGTCATGTGATCTTGTTGCAACTACTCAGTATTATTGTTGTACTGTGAAAACAGCCATAAACAAAACATCAAAGAATTATTATTGTTTTGTTCCAACAAAACTTTGTTTACAAAAACAGGTGATAGGCCGGGTTTGGCTTGTGGGCTGAAGTTTGCCCACCTCTGGTCTGGAGCATTCTTGTTAAAGAATCCTTCTTTCCAGCACAGGAGAAAGCAGGATGGGTCCTGCACAACCTGAAGGCTCTCTTGTCTGGTAGCTCTTGAATAAACCTTTCATGCTACAGCAGAAAGTAAAAAGGCAAGAGATGGTTTTTTAGAGACCAAATTCCTGAGTCCTGATTTCATCGTTCTTTCTCTTTTAATGAACTCATACTGTTGTCCGGGTCACAACTCTGTTGCTTGCACAATTTAAGATGAGAGTGTTCTATTACATGTTTTTATACACGTGAGAACTTGTATAAGTTGAGAACTTCAGGGAGCAAGTATTGTGGTGTTAAGTTAAATCACAGAGCTTCATGACAGTTGCTTGACACATAGTGATAACCACTTTCCATCGCTATTTATTGTTATCAGTAGTAGCTATTAAGGTGGATAAGAAATGTGAACTCAGAGCCAGACTGCCTGGGTGTGAATCCTGGCTTTAACACTCATTAGTTGTGTGATCCTTAGCAGGATCTCTTAACCTGTATGAGCCTCAGTTTCTTCATTGGGTTTTTTGTGAACATCAAATGAATTAGCATATGTAAAGATTTTAGAACAATGCCTGACACATATAAAGTGCTATGTAACTGTTAGCTATTATTAGATGTTATTTCATTCAACCTGCAGAACAATCCCATTTTATACCTGGGGTTTTGTAAGTTGCCCACAATCACATGGCAAATAAGTGGGACAGAACCAGGACCCAAACTCATACTTGTCTAACGAAGAAAGCTCATGATTTTTCAGCTAAGGTACACAGCAACCCAAATTTAAGTTATCCAGCAATACCTTTTAGTAGCACTCTCTTTTATCTTCCCTTTGAATTACCAGGTTTTTGTCTATTCCTTCCTACCTGCACCGACATAAACATGATTAATCAATTATGGCATTCTTTTTTTTTTTATCAAGTCTGGTGATGGCTTTACATTCCTTCTCAATTCAGCAATCCTGAAAGTCCCTACCAGCTGATCAGAGTTGGCATGTGTTTTAATTTGTTAAAAGCTGCAGCAAGGGAAGCAGATGTGGCCCCAGTGATTGGGCTCTCGTCTACTGTATAGGAGGTCCAGGGTTCAATTCCCGGAGCCTCCTGGTGAAAAGCAAGCTGGCCCGTGCGGCAAGCTGGCCCAAGTAGAGAACTGGCCCAGGCAGGAGTGATGACCCGCGTAGGAGTGCTGGCCCGTGCAGGAGAGCTGGTACAACAAAAAGAGATACAGAAGAGAGACATTGAGAGACACAGCAAATCAGGGAGCTGATGTGGCACAAGAGATTAAGCAGCCTCTCTCCACTTTGGAAGGTCTCAGGATCGGTTCGCGGTGCCACCTAAAGAGAAGACAAGCAGACACAGAAGAACACACAGAGAGTAGACAGCAAGCGCAAAACAATGAGTGGGGTGGGTGGGAGGAATAAATAAATAAATCTTCAAAAAAAAAAAAAAAACCTGCCACAAGCAATATACCAGACATGGGTTGACTTTTACTATGGGGATTTATTAATGTATACGCTTACGGTTCTGAGGCTGAGAAAAATGTCCCAATCAAGGCACCAGGTGACACTCTTTCCCTGAAGACCAGCTGCAAGTAGTCCTGGACTTCTCTGTCACATGGGACGGCACATGCGGGATCTGCTGGTCTCTGCTGTCTCCTCTGGGCTCTGTTGCTTTCAACTTCTGGCTGCTCCATCTGTGGCTTTCTCTCTCAGTTTCTGTGGGTTCCTCTCTGAGCTCCTGTGTCTTTTTTCTCGTGTCTCTGTATTCATCCCATTTTTATAAAGGACTCCAGTAAGAGGATTAAGACCTACCCTGGATCACGGCCTACTGAAGTAATCTAATCAAAAGGAAGGTCCCACCTACAATAGGTTCACACCCACGGGAATGGATTAGCTCTAAGGACATGATCTTTTCTGGGGTCCATAAAGGCCTGAAACTACCACATCATGTAAAATAAAACTTAGAGGGCTCTGGATTTAGGAATATTTTTCTGAAGAGTCCTTCTCACTCTTTCCTTTTCTTCCAAGGCAGAGCTAATTCCCTTAGCCACTGCCCGTTCTCAAAGCATTCTTTCCAGGTTTGGCCACAGTCCCCAACTTTTTGGCATCTGGCAGAACAATTCCCGAGGGTGTTCAGGGACCTATTCTTAAACACAACAACCTCTCCTCAGGCCCAGAGGAGCACCCTAAGAGGCTCCTTTCTACCTAGCCCTGCCTTCATGTTCTTTCCTCCCCTGTTGAAGCTGCCCACAGCCATTGCTTTGCCCAGGGATTCCTCTTTCCAACCCTGGCTGGGAGGTGCTCCCCAGCTGCACCTTTTCTTGCTGTCCTGAAGACAAACCTTTAGGCTCCTTAATACTCAAAGACTTGACTGTTTATTACTACAGGGAAACCACATGCCAGTCATACAACCTAAGAAAGCTGACAAGGGTGAAAGGGGTATGGCCTGCCAGCTTCTGTGATGATAACAAGGAGAACAATAGATAAGAAGACCACAGCCCTCTGCTCGTATGCCTGAGGGGGGCCCTCCTTCTGGCTTTCTAACTTAGTGAAGGGTGTGCTGATTCCTCTCTCCCTGGGACTGAAGAACAGAACAAGAGCCTCTTCCCCTTTTGTCCTCTCTGCCCCTCCTCCCTCATTCATTCTACACACATTTAGGGAGTTCCTGCCTTGTGGCAGGCACGGGCACACAGAGGTGGGTAAGCCACAGTCCCTGCCCTCCATTGCCTCGTGGTCTAGGGGAGTAGACAGGTACATCCACAGTCTTAGAAACAGTGGGGTGAGTGCAGGGGTAGGGATAGGAATGGGGGTTGGGGGAGCACCCGGGAAGAATAATCAGGTGAAGCTTCCTGAAGAAGGCGATGCCTGACCTGAATCTTTTAAGTACCAGCGTCTTCGTTTCTTAAGGCAGGTGTAACAAATTGCCACAAACGTGGTGGCTTAAAACAACAGAAATGTATGTCTCACAGTTCTGGAGGCCAAAAGTCCGAAATCAGTTGTTGTCATGGCCTCACTCCCCCTGGAACCTGTAGGGGAGACGTCTTCCTTGCCTCCTCAGCAGTCCTTGGCAGTCCTTGGCTTGTCGCTGCCTCACTCCATCTCTGCGTCTGTCTGCACATGGTCTTCCTTTGTGTCTATTTCTGTGTCCAAATTTCTGTCTCCTTATAAGGGCACCAGTCAAGGTCCACCTTAATCCTCATCTAAAATAATTGCAACCTAAAAAGACCCTGTTTCCAAATAAGCCCCATTCACAGGACCAGGGCCTAGGACTTCAACATCGCTTTTTGGGGGACGCATTCCAACTCATAACAATAAGTGAAAATTTCCTGGGGGATGTGGAGGGGAAAGGGCATTCCAGCCAAAGGGAACCACACGAACCAAAGTCCAGAGGCAAAAAAAAGAGCACGGACTTGGGTGTGGAGGACAGAGGAGGGCAGGAGGCTAACTTGCAAGCAGCTCAGCATGGCTAGAAGGCGTGGTCTCGGGGGACCTGTGGGCATCTTTTTTTTGGATATATTTTTTATTTTTAAAATATACATAGATTACATAAAATGTTGCTAAAAAATATAAGGAATTATCATATGCCCCACTCCCCACACCTCCCACTTTTCCTCACATTAACAACATCCTTCATTAGTGTGGTACATTCATTGCAAGTGATGAACACATTTTGGAGCATTGCCACTAAGCATGGATTATAGTTTACATTGTAGTTTACACCCTCTCCCACCCAATTCTGTAGGCTATGGCAGGATATATAATGGCCTGTATCTGTCACCACAATGTCATCCAGGTCAATTCCAAGTCCTGAAAATGCCCCCAGATTACACCTTTTTTCCCTTTCCCTGACTTCAGCACCTCCAGTGGCCACTGCCTCCACATCAATGATATAATTTCTCCCATTGCTAGAATCACAATAAGTCTATAGTAGAATACCAGTAAGTCCATTCTAGTCCATATTTTATCCCCCAATCCTGAGGCTTCTGACATGGTGAAGCCCACTCCACCTCTCTGTGGGCATCTTGAGAAGCTCAGACCCCAACCTTTCAGCAATGGGATTCCAAGAAGGGCTTTAGGTAGGAAAGGGACACTCAGTTGTGTTTTAAATAAATCAATACTACGAGATAATTGGCTTATATTCTTTTTAAAAAAATTAATGTCATGAAAAATGAAAGAGAAGCAGTGGGAGTAGGGGTGGGGCTGATTAAGAGTAAAAGAAACTAAAGATACACCAACCAAACTATAAAAGACAATATTGGAATAAGGGGGGGAATTTGAATGTAGACTGCTTATCGGATGATGTTATTAATGTTATTTTTCTTAAGTGTGATGAGGGTACTGTAGTGATATAGGAGGGTGTCCTTGCTCTTAAGAGATTCATGGTGAAGTATTGAAGGGTAAAGTGTTGTGATGTCTACAACGTCAAAAAAAGTATGTGCATATAGAGAGAAGAGAAAGAGCAATAACGCAATATGGCGACATGTTAGCAATTGGTGAACCTGGTGCAGGATGTAGAGGGTGTTCATTTTACTATTATTCAACTTCTGGTAGGTTTGAAATGTTTCAGGTGAAAAGAGGAAAAGGGAATTTGAACAGAAACATTAAGAGCACTCAAATTCTTTCTGTGTTTTGAATTAATTTAATATAATTATCCAACAACAAAAAAAGTCACCATATTTGTGCCTGTAATGGATTGGGCAAGGCAGGAAGTCCAGGTGGGAGGTTATTGCAGTCAGTGAGAGAATGAGATGAGATGGGGTTGAAAGGAAATAGATTTAAAAGACACTTGGGAGGTAAAATTATTAGGAATCAGTGATTGAATGAATGAAGGATTAGGAGGGGAAAGGTGAAGAGGTTTCTCAGAGAACACAAAGAGGGGCTTCTGTGTGGGGTGGTAGTGATTTATTTCAGTTATGAACATACGAAGTTTGCAATGTTTGTGCAAGATCCTGGAGGAGAGAGTCATATGCTTATCCCTGCAGCCCATAAATATTTTTTAGGGCTTATCTTGTAAGACATTTGTCTGGGTGCTGGGTGTGTGGCAATGCACAAAACAGACAAAATTCCTGGCCTTGTGGATCTTATCATCTATAGTTGGAAGGGCATACAATAAACCAGTAAGTAAAATAGGCAGTATGCTGGAGGGTGGTAATGCATAAAAAAAATCTATGAATTACTAGGATTAGGGGCTTTTGAATAAGGATCTGAGGGAAGTGAGGGAGTGAGTTGTGGATATCTGGGAGGAACATTCCAGGTGGAGGAATTAACAAGTGCAAAAGTCCTGAGGCAGGAGTCTGGCTGGCAAGGAGGTTGGTGTGATCGTCTTAGATCTTGTAGGACACTGTAAGGACTTTGTCTTTTATTTTGAGACACAGGAAGGCTTTAGGATGGTGGTGAGTTGGACATAATCTGACTCATAGTTTAACAGAATCACTGTCTGCTCTGTTGAAAATCAACTGAATAGAGACAGGGGCAGAAGAATGCAAGTGAAGGATGATGATGACCCGATCAGGATGATGACATGGAAGTGATGAGAAGAGGTTGAAATCTGGATCTATTGTGAGGGTAGAGCTGACAGTCCTACATGTGGAGTAAGAAAGAGAGAGGGGTCACAGATAAACCAGGGTAATTTTTGCCAGAGCAATTAGAAAAATGGAGTTGAAAGGGACTGAGTAGGGAAAGATTGTGCAAGTGCAGGTTTGGGGTAAAATAGTAGGAGCTCAGTTTTGAGTTTTGTAGATACAGGTATCTACAGGGATACCTTCCAGTGGAGATTCCAAGTGGACAGTGGAATTTTGGAGTCTGGGCTCCATGTGAGTGTTCTGGGTTTGAGACAAAGTTGGGAATTGAGTTGTCAGCACACCATGAGATGGGATGAGGAGGTCTTCTAAGTTTAGAGAGAGCAGAGAAGAAATCCAGGACTGAGTCCTGAGATATCCCGACATTTGGAAGAGAAGCCAGCAAAAGAGACTGAGAATGAGCAGTCAGAAAGGTGGCAGTAAGGTGGGATAGAAGCAGTAAGTGCGGAGTCTTAACGGGTCCATGAAGGAAGCGTGTGAAGGAGGAGAAAGCCGACAGGTAGTCTGTACCTCCCCTGCACCCAGGCCTCTGCCTGCATGGGGATGGGTCCTCTGGGGGCATTTCCTCACATGTAGACAACTTGTTAACCCAGAAGATGCTCTCCCAGCCTCTGTCCCAGACATTCCAGTTCTCTTATTCTATGCATTCTTAAATTGTCCCACAGCCAAACCCCCTGGCTCTCCGCCCCTCACTTCCCTTAGTAGTTTTCTACCTCTTTTACAATTCACCAATCCCACAAAATCAGCTCATATCCAGATTCCATTAGGGATGGGGTCGGGACAAGGGAGGACATTAGGATTTCAGTTCTACAAACATTTCTTGAGCAACTACTTTATCTAGCAGAAGGCTTTTTCCTGCAAGTACCAGAAACACCAATTTACAGCAGCTTAAACATACAGGGGCTTATTTTTCTCGCATAAGGCCTGGAGGTGATGGGTAGTAAATGACACTGACTCAGCAGTTTGATGATGTCAGGCCTGGAAATTCTGTGAAACTCTTGACCTCTCCTCATAGTCTCAAGGCAGAAAGAGTGGGGAAGGGGTAACTTCATCAAGGAAACAAAACCTTTCTCAGATGTCCCAGCAGACTTTCACTCTTTGAGCAGATCTGTGTTATGTAGTTACTCCTAGCTGCAAAGGAGCCTTGGAAAGCCAGCATTTAGATTTTCTAGTCTCTCTTGTGGAAATGGGCAGTGGAGAAAGACATGGGAAGGGCTGTGAGATTAGCTAGCCATCAAGGTTGCCATGCTACCAAGTGCCAAATACTTGCCAAGAACTGGAAATACAGAAATGACTAAGATGTGGTCCCTGTCAAAGAGCTTTCCGTCCAAGAAGGACTGGAATCTTCGGTTTAGTTTGGTGGGGACCAGGCGTCTTCCTGACCCCCATGGTCTGGGTTGCAGGCCCCTCCTTAGTGCTTGCAAAATACCCTATGCTTATATCTACCACAGCATCTAAACATGCTGCATTGTCATTGTATATTTACATGTGTCCCCCCCACCCCCCAAATGTGGATTCACTGGGGACTGACTTATCTTTGAATCTCTGGTGTCTGGTGTATAGTGCAAACTCAGTTAATGTTTGCTGAATGAATGCAATGCAATGCTAAGAGAACCATTCTAACTGCCTTCTTGTCCTGAGTTGGGCCCTTTTCCCCTCTTAACATTTTTTTAATTAAAGAAGTTGTAAGTTTACAGAAAAATCATTCAGTAAATAGAGATCCCATATACCACCCATAGACACACAGTTTTTCCTGTTAATGAACACTTTGCATTAATGTGGTAACTTTGTTACAATTGATGAAACAATATTTTAATGACACTATTAACTGACACTATTAACTGTATTAACGGGTCATTACCAAAACATACTTCACATTAGGTTTCACTGTGTCATACAGTTCAATATGTTGGGTTTTTTTTTTTTTTTTTTTTTAATTTTTATTGTGGTAACATATATATAACCTAACATTTCTCATTTTAACCACATTCAGTTTTACATTTCAGAGTTGTAAATTATATTCACAATGTTGTACTAGCATCACCACCACCCATTACCAAAACTTTTCCATCACCCCAAACAGAAACTCTGTACTAATTAAGTTTTAACTCCCCATTCCCACCCCTGCGCCCACAACCTGTATTCTAATTTCTGACTCTATGAATTTGCATATTCTGATTATTTCATATAAGTGAGATCAATATTAGTCCTTTGGTGTCTGGCTTATTTCACTCAATGGGATGTCTTTAAGGTTCATCCGTGTTGTAGCATGTATTCCTTTTTACAGCTGAATAATATTCCACTGTATGTATATGCCACATTTTGTTTATTCACCTGCTGCTGGACGCTTGGTTTGCTTCCATATTTTGACAATTGTGAATGATGCCACTATAAACATTGGTGTGCAAATAATCTGTTCAAGTCCCAGTTTTAATTCTTTTGGGTATATACCTAGAAGTGGGATTGTAGAGTGTTTTAGTTTGCCAAAGGGCTGCAAATGCAAAGTACCAGAAATCTGTTGGCTTTTATAATGAAGATTAATTTGGGGGTAAAAGCTTACAGTTCGAAGGCCATGAAAAGTCCAACTCAAGGTGCCATAAGAAGTGCTTTCTCACCAAAGTCAGCTGCCACATGTTGAAGCAGGATGG
Source organism: Tolypeutes matacus (assembly GCA_026826555.1). Taxonomy (NCBI): domain Eukaryota; kingdom Metazoa; phylum Chordata; class Mammalia; order Cingulata; family Chlamyphoridae; genus Tolypeutes; species Tolypeutes matacus. Next base: position 811,470 of record JAKSZT010054303.1, on the reverse strand, counting down.
CGGGCAATCTCTGCCTGCTCTCCGCCTTCCCCTCTGGGCTTTCTCTCTAGCTCAGCTGTTCCGCTTTCTTCCAGACTTCAGCTGCACGCTGCCATAGGACTTGTCTCTTTCCGGGCCTCCTATATCAGTCTGATTCCACTCTCTTCCCGATTTCAGCTGTAAGCTATCAGGTAAATGGCTCATTGCTCCCTGGGGCCTCAGCTGTTTGAGCCTCTCCTTTTTGTCACATGGCAGGATCAAAAAATGGCAGAGCTCTTTCTTCCCAACTTTTTAGTTAGAAAAATTTCAAATTTACAGAAAAGTATCAAAAAGAGTACAATGAACACTTAATTACTGGGTCCACCAATTATTAACATTTTGCCATATTTGTTTTCTTTCAATCTCTTTCTATCACCATATAAATACATATGTATCTTTCTGAATACACAGATATTTCTGAATCTTTTGACCCTTTATCTCTAAGTTCATGCATGTATCTCCTAAGATCAAGTACATATTCCAGTATACTCACACCACAATTTACCCACTCAGGAAATTTAATATTGATACAATGACATTTCCCCAATTTTCCTAATAATAAAATTGAAAATTGTTTTCAAAATTTTGGTCCAAGGGGGAGCAGATATAACTCAAGTGGTTGAGCGCCTGCTTCCCACGTACAAGGTCCCGGGTTCGATCTCCAGTACTTCCTAAAAAAAATTTTTTTTTTGGTCCAAAGATACAATCAAGAATCACACATTTCATTTAGTTGTCAAGTCTCTAGAAGAGTTCCCAGAAGTATATTTTTATCTTCATGACATTGATATGTTTGAAGGGTTCAAGCCATTTATTTTTCAGAATGTGCCAGAATTTGGATTTGTCTCATGCCTTTCCCATGAAGGTCAGGTTCAATATCTTTGGTAGGAATACCTTTTGAAGGTATCCTCAGTATATAGCAACTTAAGGAACAGAATTTCAGGGTGTTCCATTCTTAGTGATGCTGAGTGTGATCACTTGGTTAAGATGGGTTTCTCCATTGTAATTAATAAGTAGAACCCTTTGTAATTAATAAGTAATCTATGGGTGATACTTTTAGACTGAATTTCCTATTCTTCAACCGCCTGTTACCCAATAGCTTTAGCATTCACTGAGGTTTTTCTCTTGAGTTAGTTATTAACATGGTGGTTGTAAAATGATATTCTAGTCATTTTATAAATGAGAAAACTAAAATTTTTTCAAAGGGTTTGTGGCAGTTTGAAATTGTTTTATGGGGAAGCGGCTATGGCTCAATCAGTAGGGCTCCCGTTTACCATATGGGAGGCCCTGGGTTCGGTTCCTGGGGCCTCCTGGTGAAAGCAAGCCTGCCCGCACGGCGTGGTTAGCTGACCCAGCGAGCACAAGCAGCAAGGGGGGGGGATAAATGAATAAATAAATAAAAAATCTTTAAAAAAAAAAAAAAAAGAAATTGTTTTATGAACCCTTAAAAGAGAAAGATTATGTGTTTGAACTAATTCATTCCTGTGGGTGTGATACCCTTTGATTGCATTAAATTCCGTTGAGGGTGATTTGATTAGATTACTCAATAAGATCCATTTAGGGTTTTGATTGGACTCCATCAGTGAGGCATAAGCCAGCTTGGGTCTCCATCCTCTGGCTGGGTCTGACATATGGAGACACAGAGAGAGACAGACAGATAAAGGAAGCCACTATATTTGATCCTGCAATGAAGAGAGAAAGGACTCCAGTTTTGCGCACAGCTGAGCTGTGAGGAGAGATGTCCCTGAGAGGCTCAGAGCTGAGGCCCAGGTAGAAATAAGCCATATTCCTGATAGCGTACAGCTGAGCTCGGGAAGTGGCGCTGCCGAGACTGAGAGAGTAGGCCTGATAAGAGACAAAGCCTATGCCAGATTTGTCTACAATTGCAGAAGGGTGGAGACCTTGGTGGAGATTGGCAGCCATCTTGCTTTACCACATGGCAGCTGACTTTGGTGAGAAAGCACCTCTTATGGTGCCTTGAGTTGGACTTTTCATGGCCTTGGAACTGTAAGCTTTTACCCCAAATAAATCCCCTTTTAAAAAGCCAACCCATTTCTGGTACTTTGCATCAGCAGCCCTTTGGCAAACTAAAACAGAGCTAGGATTTGAACCCAGGTATGTCTGACTGCAAGACCCACACCCTAACCAAGCACTACACCAACAATCGTAGGAAAGTCTTTCCACTTGGTTCCAGTGCCCCGAGTAAGTTTCGGTGTCTTCCCCTACTTGGAATTTCTTTTGAAACCCAGAAAGTGCTGCCATCAGAGATGAGATGAAATTGTTCAGAGGGAAAGAACGATGCCAGTCAGACTTGCTAACTCCTTATACAATTTCATACTTAAAAAGAAAATTTAAAAAAGCAGGTGTTGTGTGGGAAGTACATGCTTCTTGAGGACTCTGCTTCTGCCTTGTATTTTTCAAGTGGCTTAGGGTTTTCTACAAGAGTCCGCTTCAGGAATTTCCCTCTGTGGCACCCTACTGCCATGCCTTGCAATTAAATGTGTCATGATCAGTTTTATGAAGCCTCTTGTTTCATAGTAAAGAGATTTCAGAGTTGGTAACATGCTGGGTAGGTGAAAGATGAGCCCCTTCCTTAGATGAGTCAGCATGACCCTTTCTATGCTTCTGGCCTGGTCTCAGTAGTTAGGCAAAGAGCAGAATTACCTTGCCTGTGAGCTGTGAAACTTCATCAGCACACAGGGAAATCTTTCTCCTGGAGTAGGCAACATGGCCCTTCCAGAGCATTGAATTTAGCATTCATTTCAAATCCTTGCTCCACCACTTACTTGCTGTGTGCTTTTGAGCAAGGTACTGATCTTCTCTGAACCATAGTTTTCTCATTTGAAAAACGGAGATAGTAATATATCTATTTTGAACATTGTTGTAAGAATTAGAGATGAAGTACCTAAATGAGCTTAGGTACAAATTAAGCTTCAAAAAATCGTAGCTATGTGGGGAGAAAGCATCTCTGATGATGCTTTACTTTGGACATTTTCACAGCTTCAGAACTGTAAGATTTTCACCTAATAAATTCCCATTATAAAAGCCCAAATAAATAAATAAATAGTAGCTATTACTGTTTTCTGGCCACAGAAATGTTGCCTCATCTGGCCACAGCAAATGTCTTTGCAAGGACTCTTGTTTGCAAGAACTGAATCTCATTTCCAAGCAGCTTAGGGGGCAAATGGGGAATATCTTGGCCTGGCTAACTGTGGTAGGTTGACTCATGTCCTCCACAAAGACATGCTTAAGTCCTAACCCCTGACTCTGTAGGTGCAAGCTCATTAGTAAATAGGATCTTGGGAGATCCTATTAAAATGAAGCCAAATTTAATCAGGGCAGGCTTTAATCTGGTATGACTGGAATCCTTAGAAGCAAAGGGAATTTGAACATGTAATTACAAGCCACAGGAGGAGAAAGAAAGAGATAGATTGCCATGTGATGGAGGCAGAGACTGATGGCACCAGAATGCCACAAACCTCAAGAAGTCAAGCCTGCAGCTACCTAGATGTTGGACACCTAGCCTCCAAACTGTGAGCTAATAAATTCCTATTGTTTAAGCCAACTAATTGGTGGGATTTTGTTATAGCAGCCCGAACAAACCAAGATAATACCTAAGTTGTTGAGGGAGAGGCTGGCCTCCGGGACTCGGAGCATATAGATAATTTGTGAACGAGAGAAAAACAGGAAGCAGAGTTTGTTAGCTTTCTTGGATTTCAGAGCACAAACAAAATACTCCAGAAAATAGCACAAAGATGGGATTTGAATTTGGGGAAATGTTTGGTTGAAACTTTTTCATGATGTAACAGCCCTTTTCTTGCCTCTTTGACCATGGTACTGTTTTGAGAACATTGTCGAACCTTTATTTGGTGATATAGCTCACTGCTTAGCCACTGATAGCTATCCAGGTCTGTAATCCTTCTTGTAGAAGGGTAGGAGACTCCAGAACCAGTATTGGTCCCTCTCTCCCTGCTTTGGGGCACACTTCATCCTCTAGATTCAAACTCCTTGACAGATTTCAATCTCCCTATAGACACCCTGGAATATTAATGAAAAATTAAAGAAAAAGTCAATTTACTGGGAAGGACACCCTTTTCAACAAATGGTGTTGGAACAACCGGATATGCATATGCTAAAAAATGAACCTCAACCTATACCTCATACCATATGCAAACATGAACTCAAAATGGATCATAGGCCTAAATGTAAAACATAAAACTCTTAGAGGAAAACATAGGAGAAAATCATCATAACCTTGAGTTAGGTCATAAGTTCTTAGAAATGACACCAAAAGCATGATCCATAAAAGAAAAAAATTGATTAACTTCATCAAAATTTAAAACTTTTGCTCTGCAAAATTAATAGCTAAGAGAATGAAAGGACAAGCCATGGACTGGGAGAAAATATTTGCAAATCACTTTTCCAACAAAGGACTTGTATCCAGAATATGTAAAGAACTTTCAAAATGGAAAAATAAGCAAACAATAACCCAATTTAAAAATAGGCAAAATATTTCAACAAATATTATAGATGTATAGATGGAAAATAAGCACATAGAAAGATACTCAGCATTAGTAGTTATTAGGGAAATGCGGATTAAAACCATAACGAAATACACCTGTTAGAATAGTTAAACTGAAAAGTACTGATAATGCCAAGTCTTGCAAGGATGTGGAGTGACTGGGACTCTCATACATTGCTGGTAGGATTGCAAAATGGTACAGCCACTCAATAAAACAGATTGACAGTTTCTTATAAATTTAAACACACATCAGCTAAAGAACCCAGAAATCCCACTTCTAGGTATTTACCCTAGAGATATGAACACTTATATCCACACGAAAACCTGTACACAGGTAGAAACAGCTCAGTTGTCCATCAACAGAGGAATAGACAAATTGTGCGATATCCATACAATGAAATATTATTCAGCTATAAAAATCAATGAAGTACTGACACATGCTACAACATGGATGAACCTCCAAAACCTTGTTAAGTAAAAGAAGCCAGGCATGAATGGTCAAATGTTTTTCGATCCCATTTATATGACAATCTGGAAAAGGTAAACTATAAGATCAGAGAACAGATCACGTCCAGGGGGCAGCACATGGAATTCTTTGGGGGTGTTGGAATTGTTCTCTATCCCATTTGTAGTGGTTACAAGAATCTACGATGTGTTAAAATTCATGAAACTATATAACAAAAAAGTAAAACAAAAAATTTAATTTATTGTGTGTAAAATTAAAAATTTTTTAAAAATCAACAAGTCAAATTGATCATATATATATATATAAATATATACCTGTTAGTAAATTACATGTAACATAGGAAGGAAGCCTATTTTTAAAAAATCTATTATGCTGACTTTATTATACAGCACCATTTGTGTTTCCCTGGATGAATCACTTTTTTAATTATGGAAGTTTGCAATAGGAAATTCTTGGAAACCCAGGAGACCACAAAGAAATTGCTTTGCCTACCTGTATCAAATGTCTTGGCAGAAAAATAGCTCTCTAAAGGCCAATTCTTTATTCTCTGAAAAAGCAGTTGGCCTTTTCTGTTAAACTGAGAAATTGTTCCTGGAATGCATCTAGTTGATAGACCTCTTGGAATTACTCCATGCAAGAAGCTGGCCTGGTTGAAGATGAGAATTGGTTAATGATGCCACAGTTGTAGTTCTAGTTGCTTTTCTGAATTTCATGGCTTTGGCCTTTGTCACTTCCATGAACTAGGTGTGTGTGTATGCGTGTGTGTGTGAGAGAGAGAGAAAGAGAGAGAGAGAGAGAATATAATCTCCTCTACTTATCGATTTGTTTTGTTTGAATAGATAATACATTCACATGGTTCAACATGATTAGTCAGAACACAGCAGAAGGTTGTATGAGGTCTTTATAGCTGGTGCCCATTTGACTGATTGATACCTGGGACCATATTTGTTTTTACATATGTTCACTATAAGCCCGGTAAGAAGATCGCCTGAAAGTCTCCCTCCTTTTTGTGTTCTGTCCTCCTCCTTTGTTTTCTGTGATCTTTAATGTAGTGGCAGAAGGGCCATTCAACGTTAGGCTATGTGAAGTTGCAAAAAGGTGGGTCCTTTATTTCAAACAGTGTACACTAGAGTGAAACAGGAAAATCTTACCCCAAATCTATGCCAGGCATTTCTCCAGCCTTCCTTTGAGGGCTCTCTTTTCCTTTGTGTTTCCCACCCCCTGCTGTCACCCAGAGGGTCAGCCTGTCCCTCTTCTATGTTTGCCCAGGACCAGTTTCTATTGTGTGGTGTATGTGTCCCTGGGGTCTCATGCTGTGAGCCTGGGGCTATGAAAAGCTTACAGGACAAACCCAGTAAGTCTTCCTAGAGCAGCAATTTTTCTTGATGGCAAAACATTTTAAACATCACTCTTCTGTGACATCTTAGACTCAACTTAGTTGAGTCAACCTAGCCCAGAAGTTCTAACCTTTAACCTGGGGTGCACAGAACTCCTAAATGGCCCATGGATAGATGCCAGGGGGTTTCATGAACTTGGATGAGAAAAAAAATTGTCTTCATTTTCACTAACATCTAATTGTCATTGAGCATTTCCTTCAATCGTGAATGCAGACCACAAATCAAAATAGTAAGAGTAGCGACTGCAGTACCTGTGACTATGCCACCAGCAGAAATGAGATGGTTTCATATTACATGATAGATATCGCAAAAGATTTGTAAACTCATCACTACTTCAAATTACAGTAGTATACCTGCTAATAGATCTTGTCATTTAGTAGATCGATAAAGAAGTATATATATTGCTATATCATATATTTGCTTTTTTCTAATATTCTGATGGCTCTCTTTTCTTTACAATTTTGTAAGAGGTTTTCTGTATAATCTGATGTAATTTAAAAAAAGAAAACTTAAAAACATTGTAGGGGGAAGCGGATGTGGCTCAAGTGGTTGGGCTCCCGTCTACCATATGGGAGGCCCTGAGTTCGGTTCCTGGGGCCTCCTGGTGAGGGCAAGCTGGCCCTCGCCCATGGAGAGCTGGTGCAGCAAGATGATGCCACAGAGGGAGACAAGCAGACACAGAGGAAGCACGCAGCGAATGGACACAGAGAGCGGACAGCGAGCACAAGCAGCAAGGGGGCGGATTAAAGAAAGAAAGGGGTGGGGGAGAGAGAGAGAGAGAGAGAGAAAGAAATCACCAAAAAATAAATTTTAAAAAGTTGTGAGATACAAAAAATTAATCTCCTTTAAAAAAAAATTGAAAATAAATAAATACATTGTGGGAAAGGGCCCATGGGCTTTACCAGACTGCCAGATTTATGACGTGCAAAAGATGTGTCGTAAAAGACCTGTGACAGGCACCGCCTGTGTCTGTTGGCCGCTGGCCGGGCGCACAGCCTGTGTGCTCCGGGTTCCGCTAGAGGGGCTGTTTGCCTGCGGTGGGCCCCTGAGGGCCTCCCTCCAGTGCCAGGCAGGGTCTGAAGTCTAGCTGCAGGTCAGGCGCCCGAACTGGTGGTGCAGCAGGAAGGAGCAGCAGCCATAGGAGACCTAGCCCTTGCTGCACGATGAGATTGAAGCCTTCAGGAAACCTGCACAGAATGAAATAACTGTGTGTCTAAAAGAAATAACTGGGTCGGATGTGGCTCAAATGGTTGGGCGTCCGTCTCCCATATGGAGGGACCCGGGTTCGATACCCGGGACCTCCCGGTAAAAAAATAAAAAAATAAAAAATAACTGAAGCCTCAGATTACCTTACTTTTGGTTCCTTCAGAAGAAATAGATGAAAATGACTTGATCTTGGATATGGCCTTAGATATGCATCTGCCAGCATTGGGGGTTCAGAAGCCTATACATACATGAAATTTGAAGAAGGTGCACATAGAGTACAAAGAGTGCCAAAGATGGAGAAGCAAGGCCGCATCCATGCCAGCACCAAGACTGGGCAATATTACTCCAACCTACTGAGATTAATCTGGTGATTCATCCTAAAGACTTGAGAATCAATACCAAGTGAGCCAGTGGAGCTGGTGGGCAGCCTGTGAATACCAGTCCAGATAGTTCATCTGCCAACAGAAAGAAGAAAAAGGATGAGAAAGAAAAGGAGTGTTCCTTGATAATAAATAAAGAAAAATTTTCTATTAAAACTCTTTGGGGGAGCGGACGTGGCTCAAGTGATTAGGCTTCTGCCTACCATATGGGAGATCCCAGGTTAGGTTTTTGGTGCCTCCTGGAGAAGGTGAGCTGGCGCAGTGAGCTGATGCAACAAGGTGATACAACAAAAGAGACACAGAGAGGAAAGATAATGAGAGACACAACAAACCAGGGAGCTGAAGTGGCTCAGGTGATTGAATGCCTCTCTTCCACATGGGAAGTCCTGGGTTTGGTTCCCAGTGCCTCCTGAAGAGAAGATGTGAGTACACAGCAAATGGACACAGAGAGCAGACAGCAACTGCAAACAATGAGGGGAGGATAAATAAATCTTAAAAAAAAAATAAAAAAAAAAAATTACATGAGAAAAAATAATCTCTTTGATTCTTATAACCCTATTAAGGTGTTGTCTCTGAACATCAACTGAAAAATAGAGAGATGGCTATGAAAAATGTCTGTGCAAAACTTCATAGCATGTATCTAGAAGAAGAAACAAGTTAAAGGTACAATGCTTGAAAGATTCAGACTGGAACTTGTAGTTTTGAGACTGTATGTATCCCAGAAAATCATGTAATTGAAACTGGCCCTTTCCTGTGGGTGTGAACCTCTTGTAGTTAGGACCGTTTGATTAGATTACTTCAGTAAGGTGTGACCCAGAGTGGGTATTAAGCCTCTTACTGGAGTCCTTTATAAACAGAATCAATACAGAGAGACAGGGCTGCAGTGACACAGAGGTTCTCAGAGAAAAAACCCCAGAGACTGAGAGAGAGGGTCGTTGGATGCTGGAATCAGCAGAGCATTGAGGCACAGAGAGAGCTGAGAGAGGAAAGCATGGAAACCAGGAAGCTGAAAGCAACAATCCTGGAGGAACCTGATGCCTTGATTTGGACATTTTCATGGCTTCAGAACTGTAAGCTTTTAAACTAATAAATCTCCATTGTAAAAGCCAACCCATTTTGGTATATTGCCTTGGCAGCCCTTTGCAAACTAAAACAGAACTAAAGGAAGATCAGAGAAAATGAGGACATACAATTTTCCACAAAACCAGGTCACAGATCATAGAATAAACAAGTCCCTGCATGATCTTGAAACTTTTATGCAAGGAGAGTATATATGGATGATCTTGTGCAGTCAATCGACTGTGCCGTTTATGAATCTATAGTAGAAATTATTTCCAAAAAATGTTTAAGTTGATTTGTTATTAAAGTCTTTTATAGCCCAAAACTAACAAACAAATGCTCCAATATCTGCCATGGATTTGGAGATTCAACTAAAATTGGCTACCCTTCCCCTACCACACTCCTTTCCTCTTAAATTCCTGCAAATTCCTGGAGGGTTTATGCTCATTTCCAGAACCCATGGAACTTTCTATCCCAGTTGCATCTCTCCCTTGTTTTTCACGTCCAAAATGGGGAATACAGCCCCCTTCCCTTGATTTCCCTCAGACACATTACATGCCTCTTTAGATCCAGGGGAACGGCAGTGCAGAGGAGGGGTGGGGATTAGGAGATGCAGAAGCATGGCAGAAGATTGTGGACTGAATAGTAGACATCTTGTTCTTGAAAAATCCCTGGGGCCTGTCTGCTACAGGGAAAGAAGTTCTCATGGGCAAGGCCCTCTAACATTTCCTAGTCCCTGCCAGAATCCTTCTCTTCCTCACATTATGTGTCTTCTTGGGCTGCTGCCAAGTCCCAGGATACTCATTTGTCATTTACTTGGACCTGTTTAGCTTTCTCCTGCTCTCACCCTGCCCCCCCCACCAATGCACAGAAGACCCTGATTTCTTAACAGTTTTCTGTCCACAGAGTTGGGAACACGCCCAACAATTAAAGGATCTACAGTTTTTTCACCTACTATATTCTTGTACAGTTCACATGAGTTTGAAGATAAAACAAGAAACTTGGAAGGTATTTTGAGCTCATTGTGGGTGACTTTGAGTGTCCACTCTCCTTTAATATCAGAATTCTTTCTCTGAGAATGTTTGAAAGACATCCCAGGCTCTAACGAAGGTAAAGACTGAAGGAGACAAACAAAAAAATTAAAAAATTAAATTAAATTAAATTAAAAAAAAAGACTGATGGAGGGGGTTACATGCAATTAGGATGAAATCCCAAATCTTTTCCAGGGTCTGCAAGCTCCACAGTATCTGACTTCTTTGTACCTTTCCAGCCTCTTCCGGCCTGTCTCTCCCTTGGTCTGTTGTGTTCCAGTCACACTGACCTTGAAGCTGCTAGAATAATCTGAGCTCTTTCCAGCCACAGGGCCATTGCACTTGCTGCTCCTTCTCCACACTGTCCACCTGACCAACTCCTGCTCTTCCTTCAGATCAAATGCCATCTCCCTAGAGAGACTTTCCTTGAGTCCTTCTCCTAATGCACTCTACATCCCTGTTACTCTTTATACCAGCACCTTAGTTGTTTTCCTTATAGCACTTATCCTAATCTAATTTTTTGTTACATTTTAATATCTCTTTCCCCCACTGGACAGAAAGCTCCATCCACAGGCATCAGGACTGTTTTGTTCACCGGTATATCCCTACTACCTAGCACAATGCTGGGCTCTTAGCAGGCACCCCATCAATACTTACCAAATGAATAATTGAATTGAGTGTAAGAAATTCCCCTCTAAAGGATGGGTCTGTTTCCACAAGGGATTCCTAAAGATTTAAAAACTTCCTTGTCAAAGGAATAAATTTATGCAATTAGAAAAATAAGCACGGGGTTGGTCTTTTGGATCAAGGAGACCTTGCACGGAACTTCTTCCAGTTAGCGCCACCTGGTTTGTTGAACCAGAAGGTTGATAGGGATCTTTTCAGAGAAGGTAAACACCTCAAGACGAAAGATTAGCTGAAGGGGGCTCTTTGTAAGGTTTGCACAGCCAGAAAAATCACTTTTGAAAAGGCGAGTTATACATTCAAGAAATATTTACTTTGTTTCCAAAATTCTAGATTTGGGAAGGAAAGAAATGATTGCCCAATTCAGTCTAATAAAGTCTAATATATTAGACTTTCAAAGAAGACATAATTCTTAACAACTGTTGATGACTTTTGAGCAGATTTTCTTTTAAACACAATTTTGTTCTTTAATCCACAGGTCACAGTTCTTACCCACGTGAACACAGATGGCTCTGTTACGAAAAGGTAAGATTATAACTTCTGAAAATAATGATTTAAAAGTAGATATTTTTGAGAACTGTTTTGATGCTGAGCCTTGGCTTTTTTGAAGTCTTTTTTTTTTTTTTTTTTTTAATTTTCGTGCATGGTTTTCCACACAGGCAATTCTTGCCATCATCATTTCAGGATGTTTCCCATGGAAAGTTAAGTGTTTTGGCCAGAGGTGGACTTATCACAGGAAGGGTTGTATGTTTCTGTAAAAGTTACAAGTATAATTTTTTTTCTCATTCTAAATAAACACTCATGTTCATGTCTCATTTAGTATATGTAATTCTGTATTTTTATTCTTAAAAAGGCTCCTCAAATTGTATAATCTTTAGACCCACCAAAACTTAGATTTTCCCCTGATTTTAGATCAAGCATTTTGTGAATTTGGGAGGAAACATAGCAATCTCAGTGTATTACTGTTATGCTCAGGATAGGGTTGCCAGATTTAGCAAATAAAAATTCAGGACACACAGTAACATTTGAAATTCAGATAAACAATGAATAATTTTTAGTATAAGTGTGTCCCAAATATTGTATGGGACATACTGATAAAAAAAAAACCTTATTCATTCTTTATGTGAAATTCAAAATTTACTGACGTACTGTAGTTTTTCTCACAGCCCTTCCTCAATGGTAACACCTGTGGTTGAAATGGTCTGATGGTAGTAGGCATTGGGGACCTCCTTGAAATGGCTATGGTAGGCAAATATGATTCAGCCTTGTCAGTAAGTTATAGAAGTTTGTCCTTAATCTCTTGTTTCACATGTTTTTTTTTAAATTTCTTTTAAACTGAGTCCAGTTTCTCGTTGTCTCTGGCTGAATCTGAGACTCCAGATAGGCAGGGAGCCTCTGGATATCAGCAAGGTAGAATCAATGAGCCATAGAATATAACTCTGGAAGGCATCTTTGGAGACTGTCCAACTCTGTCCTTTTAAAAATGAGAAGACAATGGCTTAGCGACAGAAAAAAGAGCAGTCTGAGGCCAATTAATGTAAATAGCTTGATGCACAATAATAAATGATAATACAAAAGAATTGTAAAGTCTGTACTGGGTTTGCTTCATTTAGTCCTCTAAACAACCTTGTAAGGTAATAATTTTTACTACAATCCCCATTTAGCAGATGGGGAAACTGAGATTCAGAGAGGTTAAGTAACCCATGGAAAGCCACACAGATAGGAAGTGGTAGATATGGGATTTGAGTCTGATTTCAAATCTCAGTCCTTTCTTCTTCTTCCACCGTTTCCTTAACTTCAGGGATTTATGTATCACATCTGGCAACGTCCCACCTTCTCAGTTTTCCACTGTGTGTTCCCTCTGTCCCATGCATTACTTAGTATTTTCTCTAAATTGACTTGTTTTTAAAATTTATAATAGAAAGTTTATATCATTTTCTAAATGGAAAAAAACAATAAAAAGCATAAAACATAGTTTATGAAAAAACATAAAAAGAAGGTAACTATAAAAAGATATATGATTAGAACAATGTTAGTTCTGTCTGACCACAGTGGCCTGCCTGTACATGAAACCAGAAAGACTGTCTTTCTCGTTCTGTGATTTAATGCTGTGAACTCAAACCTCTTAAAGCATCTCATGCACAACCAGTGGTATGTGTGCCACACTGGGGAAAATACAATACTATCCCACATTTCTTCTCAGTAGATCCTAAGGGCAAGTATCACTGATCAGGAACTGATGGTCCTGGAGGCTTAGAACTGAAAGAGGTGCTGGAGTCTTCTAACCTCTTACCCAATACAACAGTTTTCTGCACGTCATCTTTGACCCGTGGTTGAATTAATTGAGAAGGAGCTGGGTTAAAGTGGCGAGACACATGTGGTCATAAGAAATACTGGCTCATAAGAGGCTTTATATAAATGTTGGCTGTCATTTGAAACAAAATATTCATGCACAGGTGGTGGTTCCAAAGGCAGCAAAATGTGATGATTAAGGGTGTAATGCCTCCGGTCAGCCTGGGGTTAGCCCTGGATCCTCTTCAAAGTTCCTGTATCCTGGAGGAACAGCTTTCCCAGGTTACTTCTTACTCCATGGGCCATCTGTGTTAAAGAAAGTCCCACACCACCACGCCTATGTTTGTCTTGGAAGGCATCTGTCACACCACCATTCTACACTTCTCCAAAAGATTTCAGTTTGAAAAATTAAAAAAATTTTTAGGAGGTACTGGGAATTGAACCCAGAACCTCATACCTATGTAGCAGGCACCCAACCACTGAGCTACACCTGCTCCTTCAATAGGTTAAATTTTAACGTGTTTGGGGAGTGGATGTAGCTCAAGTGGTTGAGCGCCTGCTTCCCATGACGAGGTCCTGGATTCAATCACCCCTACCTCCTTAAAAAAAATTTTTTTTAAACGTTTTTCTGTTTTTATTGCAGTTAATCAGGTGCTGCTCTTCCTTCTGGTTGTGACCCTCTGTGTGATTCTGTATAAGAAAGTTCATAAGGGGACTGTGCTCAAGAATGAAGCAGGTAAGCAGGCCCTGGTATCCACTGAGGTGGGAAACCTGGGACCATGGTTTGAGCATATTCATTTGGGTCCTTTCAAGAGCTGGGTTCAGAGATAAGCAACAATTTGGTCAGCTCCCAAGAACCTATAAGAAATTCATAAAAACAATTTAAAACGTGTATAATCTAGCTTAGATGGACATTGAGGGCACCAGGAAAGAGAATGTTGTCCACACAAAGACCTGGACATAAACGTCCACAGTAGCATTATTCATAATAGCCCCAGACCAGAAAGACTCCAAACGTACAGCAACTGGTAGATGGACAAGCAAAATGTAGTGTGTCCATATAATGGACTTCTGGTCAGCAGTAAAAAGGCGCAAATGAAAAAAAAAAAAAAAAAGCCAGACCCAAAAGACCACATATTGGATGGTTCATCTATATGAAATTTCTGGAAAAGGGGTATCTATGGAGTGAGAAAGCAGATGAGTGGGAGCGGATTGATTGCGACCATCTCAAGAGAACTTTTTTTGGGTAATGGAAATGCTCTAAAACTGCATTACTGAGATGGTTGCACAACTCTATACATTTCCTAAATTTCACCAAACTGTATACTTCCAATGGGTAAAATTTAAGGTATCTAAATTATACTTCAATAAAATTGTTTTAAAAGAGAGAGAGAGGGAGGGAGAGAAAGGCAGTCATGCAAGTTCAAAATGTCTAAGCCTCTAGGTCTTTACTCCTCACACTTCATTCCTTGCCCCTAAACCTGCATGTTCAGTCAGCTGACCCCTCTCACATTCTTCTCCATAGAAAGAAATAACTGTCTTTGATAACAGCTGTTAAAACAACTGTAAGGAAATATACATGATATGCGGATAAATGAAGATCTGGACCACTCCAATGGGTCCAGTATCACGTTTTTATCACATTCAGTGTTAAAATAAAAGAATCAGCGTTATGAAATATGATTCAAAAGAACATGGAACTGGGAAGCGGCTGTGGCTCAATTGGTTGGGCTCCGGTTTACCATGTGGGAGGCCCCGGGTTCGATTCCTGGGGCCTCCTGGTGAAGGCAAGCCGGCCTGTGCGGCACGGTAAGCTGACACAACAAATGGAGACAAGCAGACACAGAAAAACGCACAGCAAATGGACACAGCAAGCACAAGCAACAAGGGGGGCATAAATAAACAAAAATAAAATAAATCTTAAAAAAAAAAAAAAGAACATGGAGCTGATGTAGAAAGATGTCTGTGGTGTGTTGAGTGGGAAAAGCCCAGTTGCAGAAAAGTATGAAAAGTGTGTGTCCATTTTGGTTTTTAACATAAGACATGGCTGTGGTACGTATCTTTCTGTGTTTACATGGAGCAGGGTTTGGGAGGCACACACCATACTGCTGACAGAGGTTTATCTTTGGAATGGTCATGGAGAGATCTGCAGAAAATAGCCACAATTTACCTGATACCCTTCTTTTTGGCTTGGAATTTTTTTCAAGAAGCACATGTTAATTTTTATTACTTTTAAAATATGAATTAAAAGAACCAGTGTTATAAGGTAATGTCTAGAGATCCTGTGAAGCCACGTACTGAAGACAAACACGGTCTCTCTTTCCATGTTATCTCCTGATAGTGACATTCTGTATATCTCCTGAGAATTTCCTTGTCATTAGCTTGCTGGCAATTCATTCCTGGCCCCCTCAGGGTGAGGCAAATTTATACATTTGGGTGTAAACAATCCTTATTTGAAATGTAATTCAGAGATTGGGCATTGAGGGCAGACATATCACCTCTTCTAGGAATAGCGATTGTTTGATAATAGCAGTTTGTGCAAATGGACTAAGGCGATATCATTTCCTGTCCATTTCTGCCATCAACATAACATTTTTGAAAGTTTTACTGGGCACCGAATGGCTTCTCATAGCCCAACCTTTTAATGGATTAGCTCAGGCATCAGTTTGGGACAATTGTTCCAAATTCTCAAAGAAGCTGCAAGAATGGTGCATTGGTAAAGATTTTACAGTTGATAAACCTTCCTCACTCTTTCTTCAACATGCCTTCCTTCTGTCCAAGGGAGACTTCTTGGCAGAGAGCAGTGTTTCTGGCTTAGGTTAGTGTCTGGCTTTTCTGCCTGACAGAGGCTCTTAAGAAGTGTAGGAATGTGACATATCTGCTATAAACGTGGTGTTTGACTTTCTCTTGTGATGTCTCTGCTTTCATGGGGACACTGTCCTCCTACCTCATGTGCTTGCCTCATTCTGAGCCAAGTCTTCAACCCTTCCCTCACCTAGACCCCAGGAATAGCCCATGGAATCATTCCTCCAGGGTTCAGTTCTCTGAGGCCAACCCATCAGTCCAGTTTAGTTCATTTCATAGAACGCCTATTGAGCATTTCCTGGGTACCGGGCTAGGTGGCTCTGTTTTAGTTTGCCAAAGGGCTTCCAATGCAAAGTACCAGAAATAGGTTGGCTTTTATAAAGGGTATTTATTTGGGGTAAAAGCTTACAGTTCCAAGGCCATGAAAAGTCCAAACTGAGGCACCATCAGAGATGCTTTCTCACCAAAGTCAGCTACTGTTTATCCTTTGTGCTTTGCCACATGGTGAAGCAAGATGGCCGCTGAACTCTGCCGAGGTCTCAGCTTTCCCCCCCGGGTGCTCTAACTTGAGCTGCTCTGTGGGCCCAACCTCCTAGGGCTTCGTGCTTAAGTGATTCTCTCTCTCACACAGCAGGATCAAACATGGCCTGGGTGGCATCCTTTTCCTGTTTCTGTCTCAGTGAGTCTGTCTCTGTGTTTCTGTTTATATCAGACCCAGCAAGGGGGTGGAGACTCAAACCTGAGTTATGCCTCACTGACTTAGACCAACCAAAAGCCCTAAATGATCTTATCAAGTAATGTAATCAAAAGCCCCTCAACTGAATTTAATGCAAAGAGTATCACACCTGGAGGAACAGATTAGTTTACAGACATAATATTTCTCTTTTTGGGATTCATAAAATAATTTCAAACTGCCCCAAATACTATGAGCTTTCAGTTTAATGGAGGAGACAGATTTATAAATAGATTCTTCCAGGACAATGTGGTACATGTTCAAATAGAGATCTAATAAGCTCATCCATCCATCCGTCCGTCCATCCATCCATCCATCCATCCATCCACCTATCCAAAATGTACTGAGGATCTACCATGTGCCAGGCCCTGGGCTACATGCAGAGAATATAGAGGTGAACAAGATACCACCCTATCCTCACCAGAGCTCCTAGTATAATAGTAGAGAAAAGAAAGACATGTAATCAAATAAAAGGCAAGGTAGCTGATAAATCTTCCCAACCAAGGACAGAGTTAGCATATATAAGGGGTACAATCATTCCTGCAGGGAGCTGTTCAAGGCTTCCCAGAGGATGCACCTGGAAGATGAGTATGGCCGTTAGCCACGTAGGGAAGGGGAGAAAGGGCACTCCAGGCACCAGGATGCTTGTGCAAGAGCATCGAGAGAAGAGAAGCCTGTGCAGTAGCCAGGGAACCACCAGCAGTTTGGAATTGCTGGACTAGGAGACTAGGCCAGAGAGAGCAGGGCCTGGATCATGAGGGGCCTCGGCACGAGGCAAAGAAACGTAGCTTCACCTTAGAGGAGCTACTGAAGAATTTTAAGCAGTGAAGAAACATAGTCTAATTTGCATTTTAGGCCTGCAGGTCACATATCATACGATTAGAGGGACCTCCCCAAGGTGAAAACTTAATCCAAAAGGAGCACTCTTTTAAGAAACTATTTTTTTTCTGCTTATAAAAGTAACCCGGGAAGCAGATGTGACTCAAGCAATTGCGCACCCACTTACCACATGGGAGGTCCAGGGTTCAGGGTTCGGTTCCTGGTGCCTCCTAAAAAGAGGATGAGTACATAATGAACAGACACAGAGAGCAGACAGCGAGCACAAACAACAAGGTGGGGGCGGGGGTGGGGAATAAAGATAAATAAATAAAATAAATCTTAAAAAAAAAAAAAAAAGTAACCCATGCTCCTCTTAACAAAGGGTCCATGAGTTTGAATTGAAATTCAAAAACACAGTATTCTTGTGGGGACGTGTTGGTGAGGGTGTGATGTATTTATTAAATAATACACAGTATATTGTGGACTTAGTAAGGGGTCCGTGGTTTTTCACCTGACTGAGAGAGGGGTCCATGGAACAAAAAAGGTTAAGAACCACTGCTTTAGAGAATTTGGCAAATATAAGAAACACAATAAGAAAATCAAAATCACTCATAATTCCATAAATAGATGCAGATCCATTTGCATATGTGTATGGATCAAATTGGGATGACAGATTAGAGAGAATTTTGTATTCTGTTACTGCTTAACATTATATTATCAGCATTCCCTTATGTCAGTGAATATACTGTGAAGACAAAAGTATTTATTCTAGTTGTGGAAATTTCAGATGTGCTTTGGCAAGCTGGTGGAAAAGACACAGGAGGAGAAGAGAGAGACTCCTCAATGTTTCTCAAATCACACAAAGTACAGTACCTGGTTGTTAGTTTCCATAAATGTTTGTTGAATTAAATGTCAGCTAGAACTACCCTGGATCTGAATCAAGATTTTGCAAAAAGGTATCCGCAAAGAGAGACAGCTTCAAGTAAAAATTAAACGGGCATTTGATAGTGGATACTCTACGTACTAATAATTAAAATATTGTTCTTCATACTTGAAAATTATATTGTGGTACCAAAATATGATGTTATGACATTAGTTTTTGTCTATCATAGCCCATGCTCTTTATATTTATCTTTTGCATTAGTCAACCTCTTTGATTTACCTCCTGTCTCTCGCTGTCAACTTTTGAGAAACTTGACTAGAGGGTGGCTAGGAGAAGGAATTCACAAGCAGTATATTTTATAGCAGTGTAGGCAAGGTAAAATTCTAATTCAGGAAAGAGTCTAGGACTTTTTTTTAAAAAAAAGATTGGCCATATCTTTTTTTATTTTTTTATTTTTTATTTTACCGGGAGGTCCCGGGAATCGAACCCAGGTCCCTTCATATGGCAGACGGATGCCCAACCATTTGAGCCACATCCGCCCCCCAAGTCTAGGACTTTTAAACCAAATGAGGCTCTTCAGTTCTTCACATATTTTTTCAAGTGTATGTGCGTGTTAGGCTATCTGATTGGCTTCTGTAAGAGAGCTCCAAAATAACAGTGACTTAAACAAGATAGAAGTTGATTTCCTCCCTCAAATAAAAGTCTGATGTGCCAGTTCTACAATCATCCAGATCAAGTCTCCTTTTATCTTATTGCTTTAGGGTCCTCGAAAGGTTGCTTCCATCTCATGGTCCAAGATGGTTGCTCCAATGCCTGTCATCATGTCCATATTCCACCCAGTGGAAAGTGGGAAAAGGAAAGTCCCTTCTTTTGAGGGCAGACCCAGTGGTTGCACTCATTTCCTGCACTAACATCCCATTGGGCAGAACTTGATCACTTATACCTGCAAGAGCAGCTGGGAAATACAGTTTTAGTGGGTGGCTGTGTGCCAGCTAAAATTCCAAACGTCTGTTTCTAAGGAAAGATGGAGAGACCAGATATTAGAGAACAATTGACAGTCTTTTCCACACCATGCTGTCTTCTCCCACGAGTGTGGAAGACAAGTCAAACTGTCTCTACTGTGAAATTCCCTCATGCTCCAAGACATTGCTTTTGATACTTCCAGATGACGACTCTGAGACTCCTGAGGAAATGGAGGAGGAAATCCCCGTGGTGATCTGTGCAGCGGCAGGGAGAATGGGAGCTGCCATGGCTGCCATCAATAGCATCTACAGCAACACTGATGCCAACATTTTGTTCTATGTGGTTGGCCTCCGGAACACTCTGTCTCGAATACGGTCATTTGGGGTTTTCTATTTCTTTTAATCTTTCTTATCTTTCCTTAAATGGATACTCTTCTTTTTTTATGGTTTGATGAATGTCATTAGACTTAATGAGGGGATGGCCTGAGGTCTACTAGGTGACCTGACCAATGTGAGGCCTGGATAAGGAAATTTCAGCAAAACCTCCTTAATCAGGTAGGGAAATGCATCTTACTGCGGAAGTGAATTGTCTGATGAACTACATAAAGAATCCAAATCCTTAAGCAGTTTGTATAAAAATCTTTCTTTTCTAATGCTTTCTCTTTTCCCTGCTTTCTTACCCTGGGAGAATATTAACATAATTTAACCATTTTATTGTGGCTCAGAGTCATAATTAATTATAATATCATGTTAGAACTGCAAAGTGATCACTTTTCTATCACAAACAATATAAAAAAGAAATCTGAGTTGAATTTTGAAGACAAACATGAAATAATATTTAAAGTATATTATAAAGGGAAGCGGCTGTGGCTCAATCAGTAGGGCTCCCGTTTACCATATGGGAGGCCCCGGGTTCAATGACATATAATGTTTTACACATCATTTGCAAAATTTAAAAAAGAGTGATACTATTTGGTTGCAGAAAAATGGACATTCTTATTCCTCATTTACAAAATGTGTATCTCATAAATTGGTAAAGCATTGTGAGAGGGCAGTATGGCAATATCTATTAAAATGTTATATGTGGATATAATTTGACTCATTTTCACTTCTAGGAATTTGTGCTACAAAAATTCTGGTACATATTACCAAAAGATATGTACAATGATGTTAATGTCAATATTGTAAAAAAGTAAAAAAAAAAAAGAGGAAAGTGCTTAAATATCTAACAATGGAGGAATGTTCAAATGAATTATGGAATATGACCCATCTATTAAAAGAAGAAAGTTGATTTGTCTACACTGACACAGCAGGTCCCCAAGGCATATTGTTAAGTGGAAAAAGCAAGATCCAGGACAATTCATATAGTTTGATTGACGTTATGAAAATAAAAACTCAAACCCTAAATGTGTACATGTACATGTACGTGTATGTTTCCATAAAGAAAAAGAACTGGAAAGATATCTAATTGTTAATTCTGGGGAGGATGGTGGGATTGGGGAGAGGAATGGTTAGGAGGAATTTAAGGTATTTCAGTGTTATTTCCATTGTTCATATGGCAAATATATTTATGTAGTGCTTCTATAATTACATGTTATTTTTGTAATGACACTATCAGGAGATCCTGAGATATGTAAGTCATTTGTCCCTATTCTAAATGTCCCCTGGCTGCAGTATTTTATTTTTTAGGGCTTTGTGTATGCTTTCTAGATTTCCTGTCTCATTTTTCACTTTCTTTATCGTTTACTGATGCTGATCGTTAGCTTAGCCTGCAATTAATAGCCCTTTAATTATGAAAACCAGATAACCAAACCCACAATAACAGCATGTAAAATATGTTCTGAGTAAGGGTTTGTACTTGAACAAAAAGCATGACCTTTAATGACTTTATGGTGTTTGGGAAGGAGCTGTTTCCCAATTCTTGGTTGTCCCAGTCATCCTTTGTCTCTACCACCACCCTTTTAAAAAATATTTTTAAACTCTTTGAAATGCACAAACAGAAAGTTGTATAAATCCCAAGTGTATAGCTTAGTGAGTCATCGCAAAGTGAACACACCCATTAACCACCACTTTTTCACCAATACTTGGTATGATCAGTGTTTTTAAAGCCATTCTGATGGGTGTCCAGTGGTATCTTATTATGGTTTTAATTTGAGGTTCCCTTATTTCTAATGAGGCCAAGCACCTTTCCACATTATTTCTTGGCCATCTGGATGTGCATGTTCCAGTGTCTTGCTGATTTTTCTGTTGGGTTGTCTTTTTCTTATTGATATGGCCAGTTTTTATGGTTCAAATTTTGCCAATCTGAATTTTGTTCAGAAGATTTCATTCTTTTGTTGATTTAAATCTACAACAAATGTTACCATGTGTGGCTTTTAGTCATTAAAAACTTTATTTTGAGATTATTTCTACCAAGAATCTTATTACAAATTGGATAAAATATTGTCAGAAGTTCTGTAAGACTTAGAAATGGAAGTGGAGGCTTGGAAGAGAGAGAAACAGACAAGAAGGAAAAGGGGGGAGGGTATGGGAAAGGAGGACAAGATGGGGAAAGAGGACAAATGAGGGAGATTGAGAGAGACAAAGAGACAAAGGTAAATTCAAATCGTCTTGGAATCAAAACAACAGAGTGAAAATGACTTTGGTCAAAATAGAAGTTCAGAATATCCTTCTTCAGGACATTATAGAGCTGTTACTGCATGGCAAAGACAAGACCAGCAAACACAAAAGGAACCAACAAAAGAACATTTTTATTTTTCCAGTTTCCTGTAGAGATTATTTGATCTGGGGAGACATTTGGTTATGACTATTTTGCTTCATTTCCTTTGCTGAAAGTTATGTGAATGAAAAGAAGCAGGGGGAGGTGGAATTTAAAGCCAGACCAGATGGGGAAACGATCAGATAGATTTATGAACTAAACTCTACTAAAGTTCCACATATTTTACTTTGAGCTTTCTGAGGAGGCAATAGGTTGACCCTGAGGCAAGAGAAGCAAACCGAAGAAAAGTTTGAGGTGTTTACCCAAGTTTTTCTGTCATCTCTTTAGAACATGGATTGAACATTCTAAACTGAGAGAAATAAACTTTAAAATTGTGGAATTTAACCCTATGGTGCTCAAAGGGAAAATCA
The DNA here is from genome assembly GCA_026826555.1 of Tolypeutes matacus. Taxonomy (NCBI): domain Eukaryota; kingdom Metazoa; phylum Chordata; class Mammalia; order Cingulata; family Chlamyphoridae; genus Tolypeutes; species Tolypeutes matacus. The sequence goes on along the minus strand of JAKSZT010054303.1, from coordinate 789,087 downwards.
GACCAGACTCTTCAAGGCCTGAATTGCTCCAGCCTGTGAGTAGGAATCATGCACATGGTGGGGAGAGTCCTGGGTAAGGCCCTTGTTCAATACCAAAACATTTTTAAAAGACCTCTGGGAGTACCATCCACTTGGGTGTAGATGGAATATTCTGGCAGCCTCACAGTGTTATATATCCACTAAATTCTCCTTATTTATAATTTATAAACCACCTGCTCCAGAAAGGATTTAGGGTGGTTGATATAAACATAATGAAACTATTGAAAAAGAAATAAAATGTCAAAAAAAAAAAAAGGATGCATTTATGTCTGTGTTGTGGGACTTGAGGGTAGATCAAGTGATGAGGCCAGAGAAAAATATCCCAAACATATAAGCTGGTGTATTTAATGTGATTATATATTAATTTTAGCTCAGAGTACCCCAGCAGCCATAGAGAAACAATAGCATAATGGATTATCTACTTTATAGTACTGAATAAGATAATAGTTTCAGGAGAAAATATTTTTCCCAACATTGGGAATCTTAAATAATTTTCCAACAGTGGGAATCAAAAGGGACCCTCTGCTCTATAAAGACCTTTGTGTTTAATGGTAAGTTTACAGAAAATGCAGCCACCTCCTATGTATCATTGCTACCTAAATCCATCCTTGAAAATTTACTAAGTTCAAAGCCCTCTGCCTAATGACATATTTTCCCATTCTAGATAGAGAGGGGATCTGAATTGGGACTTTGGGTTAAATAGCGTTGTCATTAATAAAATTGGCTCTCCCACCCCCAGGTCATGTTTCTCTGGTCTTTTTCTGATTTAAGTTGCTAAGAGGTTGAACTTAGTGTTGGGATGAAGCCTCTGTGTGTAAGTGCGTGTGTGTGTGTGTGTGTGTCTTACGGCTGATGTGTTTGACAATAATCAAAATGACTGAATGTAGAGGAAGGCAGGCAAGTTCTGGCCTAAACGGCTGACTAGGACACCGGAGTGACTCCCACTGCAGCAGTTCACAGAGACAAAGGTGGACACAGCCTCGGCAGTAGGAGGTTTGGGTCTAGGCGAGCCATTGGTCTGGTCACTCTGGGCACTAGGAAGCTCCGCGAGGCATCCCGCAAGCCCGTTGTGCTCTGTTCCAAACCTGTAGCGGAGCTGCGGCCACGTGAAGCAGACTCTCCCTTCATAAGGCCTTGGTCCCACCGTTGTTTCTTTTGTTAACAGCTGAATTTTGTTCGATTTTACCTCCCTCTGCTCATCCACCAACATGAGAAAGTCATCTATTTGGACGATGATGTAATTGTGCAAGGTACACGGCTGACTGCCAAGAACACTCAGAAAAGGAGCAGCTGATAAGTAGAATGACTGTCTCTCTTCATTTTCCCAGTAGCTAGTTGTCCAAAATCTTGACTGCTTTATTTGCGCTGTGAGTACAGTATTGTTTTAAATTTCGAAATATTCTGAAAACAGGACTTCATAGGTACTTTCTTGGACAATCCGGTTGACTTTCTGAGGGACTTTTCTCTGATTGCCAAAGCCTGTAATAAATAGCTCTGTAGCCTTCCCTTTCTTTCCATCCCTAATACATGGGGAAATAAAGTCTCACTGATGACATTCTTAGGGGTGAGCTAGGTTTTAGTGTTTAAATGTTGCATTCTGTCTGTCCGACATGCAAATATGGTAAGCATTGGTGCGGTGCCTACATAGCAACAGAAATTTAATCAATGCTGATCTCAACTTATCATGTAGCTTTCTAAATTGATATGATCCTTTGTTATTAAGTTAAATTGCCAAGCTACTTGAAATCAGGGAGCAAATAATCTTATACTTTCCCCCTCATTGCATAACTTTAAAACAAATGCTATACAATATTTTAACTACTGGTTTTTCGTTTTGTTTTGTTTTTTAACTACTGGTATTTTTAAACTCAGGTGATATCCAAGAACTGTATGACACCACATTGGCCCTAGGCCACGCAGCAGCTTTTTCAAATGACTGCAATTTGCCTTCAGCTCAGGATGTTAACAGAATTGTGGGGCTGCAGGTAGGCACGCCACTTCTCGGAAATCCTACCTTGGCCCTACTGCTCTCACCACTCTCCTTCCCCACTGTTTTGGGAACCCTGATGGCCAGTCTAGACTGCTGAGAGGCAGAACAGCGCAGGGGTTAAGTGCCTGGGCTTTCTTCCACTCAGATCCCAGCTCCACTCGTTCCTGAATTTGGGCCGTTATGTCATAACCCAGATAAGTCCCACTTTCCTTATTTGAAAAATAGCAACATTATCTATTTTTTTGGTGAAAATAAATCTTTTGTTGTGTTTTATGAGCCGTAATGAAATAACGTGATGTAAAAGTGTCCAGCATGCAGTAAATGCTCTAGTCGCACATAACCACACTCTGTGTCAAGGATGGTGTTTTCTATAGAAGTGACTAGCGCTGAACCTTTGTTTCTATCTTCAGCGTTTTGACAGTCACTTTTTTGTTTTTTTTTTCAGTAGAGGAAACTATTGGTTTTGTTCAAGGGTAGAGATCTTCTTACCCCAGTGGAAACAAGGAATGTTGAATCTATATGTAACATTGAAAGAGAAAGAGCAACTTTAAAATACAAGGTGCTGTTAAGAACTGAATGTAGTTCTCTAATGAAAGTTCCAGTAAATAATTTTACATGTGTGTCATTTAAGATGTGACACTCTTTTAAGGCCGAGGCTCTTGGGCCAGACTCAGCTCTGTCAAAATCTTGCTCTATCACTTACTAGCTTTGTGACCTTGGGCAAAGTTTTTAACCAATTATATTTCATTATTTGTAAACTAGAGGTAGTAATAGTATTTTCCTTGTAGAGTTATTTTGTAAGGATTAAATGAGTTAATGCATGTAAAGTTATTACATGCACTCAACGAGGTAATGCATGTAAAGTTCTTAGAACAGTGCCTGGCACACAGAAAATGCTAAAGTATTTCCTTTATTTCCGTGTTATATTTGAGCATCACATTGAAGTGGATTATGACAGCCCATGTGGGTGAAACAGTATGTCCTTCATGCTACACTCATTCAACACCTACCTACTGGGTGCTTATTTTGTACCAGGCAGTTTTAGGTATTGGTAATACAGTAAATAAAATTCCTACCTTTGTATAGCTTACATTCTAATGGGCAGACAGATAGTAGACAAATAAGTAAAATATATTATAGAGAGTCAGGGTGAAGGTGGGTTGTTGTGTGTTAAACAGGGTAGTCAGAGAAGGCTCCACTGAAAAGGTGACATTTGAACCTATACCTGAAAGAATTGAGGGAGTCACCTATGCAGTATTTAGAGGAAAAGCATTTCTGGAAGAGGCAACAGCAAGTGCAAAGGTCCTGAGGCATGGGCGTGTCTGGTGTATTAAAAGAATGAGTAGTAGTAGCAGAGGGATCAAAGGGGAAGAACAGATGAAGCTGGAGAGGTATTGGGGAGCCAGATGGTATAGAGCATGAGAGGTCACTTTAGGAACTCTGGCTTTTACTCTGAATGAGATGGAAAGCCATTGGAGGGCTTTGAGCAGAAGGACATAGAGATGGGGCAAGGCTGATAAGGGTGAAAGCAGGGTCACTCATCAGGGGTATCTTGCAGAAATCCACTGAGAGGAAATTATGGTCTGGACCAGGAAGGTAGCAGTGGAGGCAGTGAGAAGTGGTTGCTTTTTGGGTAAATTTTGAAAATAGTGCCAACAGGATTTGCTGACAGATACAGTTGAGGAGCAAGAGAGAAAGAGTCATCCAGGATAACCCAATGACCCTGGATTTTTGCCCAAGGATAGAGTTGCCACTAACTGAAAGGGGGCAGATTGGAGGGAAGCAGGCTTAGGGAAAGGATAGAGATCAGTTTGCAGATATAAGTTGGAGCTGCCTTATTGAGCATCCAGAAGGAAACACTGAGTAGGCAGATGTTGGGGGAGTTGGAAGTCCAGAGGAGAGGTCAGGGCTGGCAAAACCGATGGTGTTCAAAACCATGAGACTGGGTGAGGCTGCCTAGGAAGTTGGTGCTAGAGGAAGGAACAGGTGCCGGGACTGAGACTTGGGGCATTCAGCGTTTAGAGGTTGGAGAAGTGAGGGGAACCAACAAAGGAAACTAAGAAGTGACTAGTGAGCAACACAGGAGGAAAACCTGGAGCTACTGCAAATGCCTTCAAGAAAATGCTTTTTTCAGAAACAGGTGTTTAATAAGCTCCATTGGTCAAAAGCATGCATCTCCTGTTCCTTTACAGAATACATATATGGGCTATCTGGACTACCGGAAGAAGACCATAAAAGACCTTGGCATTAGCCCCAGCACCTGTGCTTTCAACCCTGGTGTGATTGTTGCCAACATGACAGAATGGAAGCACCAGCGTATAACGAAACAATTGGAGAAATGGATGCAAAAAAATGTGGAGTATGTGTACACCTCCCTACCATTTTCTCCATGCTTGGGAACAAAATTATTCATTCAGCTTTCTATGCATATTTCAGAGATGAGAAATATTATTTCAGACATCTTAGGTCAGATTTTCTTATGGTGACACTCGAGAAAGAAAAGGGGACAGTAGATGATGAAAATCTATTCTCAAATGATATAAATAGAGGAATTAAGAACCTGTGGAGTGAGGAGTTCCTCACTATACAGGCATTTTCCTAATAAATTGGGTTTACTTATGCAACTTTAAATCTTCTCCCAAAATCCTAGTGAACCTTTCCACCAAAAATCTTCATTTATCTTAGTCAAGTTACTCCCTCTTACATAGATTTAAGGATTATTTTATAAGGTTGAATTAAAAAAAAAATTATAATTTCTCATTATAGAAAAATTTTAAAATAGAGAAAATAAAAATAACATTGTACTTCTATCAGTCTTTTATCTTGATATTTTTAATACCAAATCAATACCATTATAATCTTGAATTCTTGAGAGATGTTAAGATGTTTAGATGTTATCTTAAATAAGGTATAATGTACATTACATAAATAATGTAGGATCAGAATTTGATCTTCTGTTTGCCAAAAAGAATCCTGAGATTAAGATGATAAAATATTAACACTCTGTGAATCTAGGTGATGTATATAGGAGTTCATGGTATTATTCCTACAACTTTGTGTAAGTTTGACATTTTTCAAAATAAAAAGTTGAGGGAAAAAGTAAAATACCACATGTCTTACTATATAGTGAAAGAATATCTTACATCTTTTTTTTTTTCTTTCTTTCTTTTTTTTGAGTATTAGATCTCACTTGATTTGTGCCTGTGGAGACTCTAGGCCAAATGTCACTTTTCTGTCATTTCTTAGGGAAAACCTCTACAGCAGCTCCCTGGGTGGAGGGGTGGCCACCTCCCCAATGCTGATTGTGTTTCATGACAGATACTCTACTATCAACCCTCTGTGGCACATAAGACACCTGGGTAAGTATTTTAGGAAAACATTGCAAATGTACATTATATGGACCCAGTGAGCACTCTCAGTTCAAATCCTCCAGTGACCTTGGACAGTTACTTAACGCCTCAGTGCTCAGATACTTGAAATGCAGCTGATAAATAGTGCCTGCCTGCGGGACTTGTTTCTGGAAATTCTTGGGAAGAAATTAGCATATAGTACGTGCTCAAAAAACATTAAATATTGTTATGATAGAACTTTGTGAAAACTTTTCCACCTGCTTTTATTTCCTCTTGCAGTAGCTTACAGTGGGACAAAACCAAATGAAGTAGCATAATGGGTTATGAAAAATTTATCTGGCATTAGAATTTACTTTTTTAAAAGCAGTTGTTTATTGACTACATACTGTATGAGAGGTGTTTTATTCAATACAGGAGTGCAGTTTCTCAGGTATGGATTAGAATCTCAGTTCTGCTATTACCCGGGATCTTGGGCTAGTTACTCCCTCTGTGCCTTAGTTTCTTCTTATAATAGAACCCAGTCGTTTGCTTGTTTTTTAAATAAGGAGTAAGTCATTTATATACATATAAATTGCTTAGAACAGTGCCTGGCACAGGTGACACATTCACATCCATTCAAATAAGGCCACAAACCTTTATCCAAAACCACTGGGTCAGACCAGTATAGAAATTTAGAAATGTTTTGGATTTTTTCAAAAAGTAATATGGTACACTTACTTCATGTTCTGTAATATTTTAAGTGAGGCCTATAATTAATTAAATTTGTAGCAAAATGTACATATGATAGAGCCCATAAATACCTGGTCAATTCAAGCCCAGCTTTTGCTGCCAAAGAAGTTATTTATAAAAATGTTTTGTTTTCAGAGCTTTTGGGATTTAGAATTGGAGATGAGTTAAGGACTTTTATTTATTGAATGCATGCTCATTGCCAAGGATTGGGCTATGTTCTGATGATAAAGACAAACATTATCTCTAATTCTCACAGTCCTGCAAGGGGCATATGCCCTACTTTCCTTAAAAGAAATAGCAGCCCCCACTGTGGCAGCTGGGTCCCCATCCCCTCTTAATGATCCTGTTAACTTACTTCTGCACCACTATTAGCCGAATCCTCCCTGACTTTCATTAAGTGTGTGCACGGGAGAGTGGCACAGGGAAGATAGGGCACTAGTGTTCTGTCTGACTTTATTTAGGATAGAGTTGGGTTTATGGTTAGGTCAAATATCAATATTTCCATAAGTGTACAGAAAATCCCCCCTCATAGTTGAATGTCTGTAACAACTGTTGTGTAGCAAGTTATGTGGAACTAAGATTGATAGATTTAGAGCAGTTTATGATCTTGGAACAGAGACTCAGAATTACATTGTATGAAACATCGAACTTACTGACAAGAAAGAAGGGGCAGAATTGTCCTAAGAAAAAGAAGTCATTTTTCTTTGTAGAACACAGCTGGCATTTGTGCAAAGGTTTTGGAATCAGGATAGTTCTGCAAAGTAGTCATTTGAAAACTGATACATTTTAGAGTTTTGAAGCAGAAAGTGACTTAACACTAAGGGATGTGAAGTTGATCTAAGTGGGTAGGCTTAAGATTTAAAAATTATGGAACATATTTAGTTAAAAGCAATTTCATCACCAAAATTGCAAGCATCTTTGAGGTACTTGAGTCATGGAGCGGATAGATGAAGAATGCCTCAGTGGAGCCTTTACACTTGAAGGTGCATCTTCCCAAATGAGCATTTCCTTTATGCTGACTCTTTGAAAGTTGGTCATTATTCCAATTATGCTACTATAGCTTGAAACACCTCACTCCTCTTTTACAGCTGCTTTCACAGCTAGATTATGAATCATGAAAGCCAGTTTTTGTCTTTTTTATGTCGTATGTCAAGCCTACTTATGGACTTTCAGTTGCTTAAAAATATTTCAGTCCTTTTTCAGAGAAGGAAAATTTTATCACCATAGAGGATATTAATACAAAAATATTCTAAGGAATGGAAATATTAGGGTAAAAGCAAACTTTCTTAAAGTGATTACTTATGAAGGGAATAATATCCAAACAGAAATAGCTGTTTGTTAAAAAAGTAAATCTTAGTCATATTTCATACGGTAAAAGCAAATTTTCTTTAAAAGAAATGGTTACCGTATTAAGGAGGTAAAATGCAGAGAAACAAGAACTCCTATAAACTCTTGGTGGGAGGGTAAACTAACACAACTTCTTTGGAGGCAATATGGCAATTTCTATCAAAAACTTAAAAGCACACACTCTTCAATCTAGCAATTCCACCTACAAGATTTTATTCCACAGATATATATTTATACACATGCACAAGGCATGCGTAGGCTGTTCACTATACCGTTTATGCTAATGAAGGGAAACATCCTACATGTCCTTGAGAAGGAACTAGTTAAGTAATTATATATCCTTTATACAGAATCGTTAAAATAATTCTGTAAAGACACATGTGCTTAGTAAAGTTTCCCAATATAGTAATTTAAAAAGGCAAGGCAGCAGAAATTCTATGTAGGATGCTCTGTTTTGTCTTCTATGTACATAGATATATAAGGGGGACATTCCTGGAAGGATTCATGATAAACTGTTTAACAGTGGTTGCTTTGAAGATTTGGGGTAGGTGGAAAAGTTTTCATTGTATACCCTTTTAATTATTTTTATCATGAACTTATAATCAATTTTTTAATATAAAATTTATACTCTAACATGCCTATTGTTTTCCTCTAAATATGTTTTAAGGCTGGAGTCCAGATGCCAGATATTCAGAGCATTTTCTGCAGGAAGCTAAATTACTCCACTGGAATGGAAGACATAAACCTTGGGACTTCCCTAGTGTTCACAATGACTTATGGGAAAGCTGGTTTGTTCCTGACCCTGCAGGAATATTTAAACTCAATCACCACAATAGCTGATATAACTCTACATTTAAAATATTCACTATAAAAGTGTGGGATTGTCCATTTGTAGCCTAAATAACATTGTTTTTCATGAACAGTAGTTTGATACATGTGATCCATAATAGAAAACACAAAAAACTACTGTGTGCAAATTATACTTCAGACCAGATAGGCATTGACTTACTTCCATAAGAAGTAATACTTATGGAAATGAAGATTATGTGAGTAAAATACACTGTTGGAAAGAAATAAACCCATCTATCAGTAATCCATTTGCTTAATGCTGAAGGACAATTACATTCACAAGTTTTTAAAATTTCTAAATCAAATATTTCTTTTTTTTTTTTTTTTTAACTTTTGCCACTTTTGTATTTTATTGTGGAACTGAGTTCTTTTGTTTTTTTTTCCTTTACATCAAATATCCTCAATGGAAGAGGGGATATTGCACACAAATATCATAAAAGCACTACGTATTACTTTCACTGGAAACTAATTTTCTACATTAGATATGACTGGATAGGATAGAAGTGATGCAGGTTTATAAGACATAATACCATACACAGCTGCAGACTGACACAAACACCATTCAGAACAAGAGAGAGGAGTGTGAGGTCAAATATTTCTAAATGTAGTTTCCATATGCAAGTATTTTTTAAACAGCTTGACAAGCTTGTTTTCCATAGAACTATATTTAAAATGTGAATTTCTGAAAAAATCAAATATTCATAAATTCTTATGATTTTCACTATGTATATTATTCTACATGTTAAATATAACAGAAAGTAAACTGTTCTCAAGTGTAAAGGGAAAAGAACACTGATAAGCCTTACAAAGAAAAAGCATACAACTTAAGAATAATCATTCTTAATATTTTTTATTGTAAAAACCATCAGACTTTCAAATGAATTTAAAAACCTTTCCAATATTATTTAATTAAAATGTTAGGCTGTCATAACCAAGATAAATTAACATTCACTACTCATTTGTCATGTTCAGTGAAAAACATCATTATTGTATGCTTGGAAAATCTTCAACCTCATTCTCAAGTGAGAGTCCATCATAATTTATAGGGCATTTTCCCCACTCAAATAAAAATTCTCTTGTAAAACTACAATAGTTATATACCAAAGCAATACCTAGTTACATGCTTTACATAGTCCCATGAAAAAAATAATTCAGTTCCTCCTAATCCCTGATGCAAGGCACTTCAAAGCACCCGCACAAAACGTCCATGTAAACAGCAGTACAGTACATCATTTAAATAACACGAGTGACTTTCACACAGCTTGACCTAGACTTAAGAAAAAAAGAATTCCATCAGAGCCACAGCTAAAAAGCATGTTAAGCTTTACAACAAGAATTTGCTTCTCTTATTATAAAAACAGGCCATATAACTTCCTGGAAAAAAAAAAAAAAAATCAAGAAACAAACAAAAAAAACACCTCTTAAATATTTCATATTGAAAACAACAGCATGCTCCCTGGGTATGTATGAAATCAGAATATTCAGGTTTATTAAGAGTGAATCCAAGGGGAATTTCTGAATATACCTAAGCTTTAATACCCACCAGACTTAGTAGTTCTGGACTACTTATAGCACCATGGAAAATGCATTAGAAAATCACAAAGGTACATACTTCAAACTAACCTTTCTATGAAGTTCACTTAGTCCACAGTAACAAACTTCAATGATGAAGAGAAATAATTCTTTAAATTATCTGCTTATTAGATTTACTTAACAAGAATTCTGTATTACTTATTTTTTGTACATTTCATGTACACAAAGCACCAGTTTAAATAAGATTATCAAACACCTCCAGTATTTCTTGTTGCTCAGCTTGAAAGTTCATTTCTTATTATTTCCCATGTCACATCCATAATGTCGAGGAGGATAAAATCAGAATGGTGACGGATACTGAGCTAGAAATCTGCCAAATTTATGTCTCTCAAGTAAAACACAGGATGAAGTGACAAAATATAAAAGGTCTACTGCATTCTCTGGAGCTTACCCTCCTAACAGAATCATCTAGTTAATTCTAGAGGATGAACAAACAGAGATGAAGGGACCAAAGCCAGGGTTCAATGCCCTGTCAGGGAAGACTGGTTTAGCTTTCCTGCACCAGACTCTATACTACCAAGCACATCTCACAAATGTTCACCACTGGTAAAACAAAGAGGTCTAAGTGTGAATACAACTCAGGGAATCCATCAAACACCTCTAAAAACTATCAAATGAGACTCCACTGAGGATTAATTTCATATATGAAAACCAACACTTTTGCCTCTTTACCAGTGGTTAATTATTATCATGCCCTTCTTAAGCATAAATGGAATAACAGTGACTCTAGATTTATGCACAGTTAAGAATCATTTAAAAATTACAGATTAAAAGTGACTCCCAAAGCAAATTTTTTTTCATAAATGAAATATAGTTTATAAAAAATCTGGAATGATGGTTAATTCAAATACAAAAACTCAACATACAAAAAATCCTACATTCTTCTTCCAAATTACCAAGTTCATACAGTTTATTCTACCACACAACTGTTCTGTACTATGATTATACCAATAGAGTAAAATACTAATAAAACTCTTCAGTTAGAGAACTGAGGTCCACTTCTTGACAACTGCATTAAAACTGCAGCATTTAACGGACTTGGGAAACACCATTCTTAAGCATGACTTCCTTCTTCCTGTTCTGGCGTCCCACAATGATTATTAAAGGCTGGAATCTCTTCTGCAAACGACTGGGTCATCCACTGCCCATTTGGAATGTCACTGAAAGTTGATTCTCTACTTAACTGTGTACTGTCAGCTGCTGGGGAGGTGTGGGGGGGGGGGAGAGTGTTAGTTTATTATGTTTAAAAAGTACCAAATGATCACATTAGGAGATTTTAACAGTCTTAGTGAAAGAATTATTAAAATAGTTAAGCAGGTTTTTACAATGCAATAAAAAGTTTCTGTTCGGTTTTCAGATACAGGACTTATAAATCCTCATTTGTTATTCAAGGAGGAAAATGCAACCAGGATGACTTAGTGTGAGTGCTTAAAATAAAAATGATCTGTAAAAGTTGAGGTAATTAAACATCAAATAGCCATCAAATTTTCATTATTATCATTACCATTCTTCAATAATTTGCTCTTTGTATACTGAAATATTTTCTTCTCAATCCTGATCACACTAAGTCTTGGAAAGGAACAAATATATGGAAGGGAGCATACTTAGTCCATTTGAAGAGAAGCTGCAAGGTTCACTATTGCATGGAATGTTGCCATAGGCACCACCATATGCTGCTTCATAACCCGGATCATATTTTTCTTCCTTAACTGCCATCTTCTTTGCATCCTCTGTAAGGGGAATAAAAAGAATTTAAAACTGATTTTGTACACCAATTTTTAAAATTCCTTTATTCAGAAATTGTGATTATTGATTTTTCTGAATGCTCATATAAGCCGAGATACATCTTTTGCTACAATTTTTTACACTCTGTAATATATATTAGCTTATCTCATGAGTTGTTTAAAAAAAAAAAAAAAAAAAGAAAGAAACCTTTGCATTTAACATATTTTTGTTTTTTCTTTACATTTAATTTTAGGCAGGCTACTGCTGGAGTACCCAGAGTAGAAGGAAGAGCTTCGTAAAGGAGATCTTAACAGTGACTGATATCTATTATTAGAATAGTTTGGCTACAAATATAATTCTTTTCTCCTGCTTTGAAATCCACAACATACTTTCTGTATGTAAATATATATGAATTGACTCAAAGGAGTTATAATGATATTATACCTTGGGCAAGCTGTAAGTCAAATGTATATTGCACCTCCTGAACGTCTGTGTTTCGTTCAATGCCTTTCAACTGATCCCTTAGGTCTTTCAGTTTAATGTAGTAATGAACTTTGTCCTGGGCTCGAGGAAACTGAGCACATCTTGCACTGGATGATGGCATAACATAGCAGAGCTAGAATCACAGAATTTTAGTTACAGAAATCTTACCATTTTATTTAAATCCACTCATTGAGATTAGAAAATTATCTTAGGTTAATAACTTGGTACCACATTTCAGTATAGGTAAAATCAATAAAAGAAGTTGTGTTTAAGTTCAAAATTGTAATATTTATTTATAATAAAGTCAATACATCGAAACAATGAAGTTTGTTTCCTCCCAGTATCTTTTTTTTTTTTTTTTAAATAGCAAATACATGGTTCACAAAACAAACAGGATACTGGCATACAATGCAAAATCTTCCCTCCCAACCCTGGCTCTAGCTATCTAGTTCCCTTCCCTAAAGGCAATAAAGGTTGCCAACTCCAGAGGTGTCCCAAGAGTACAATCAAATGTGCCTAGATATAGATTCTTTCCTTTACCTCTTTAAAAAACCACAAATGGTAACATGCCCTAGTCTCTGTGCTCTACCTTGCTTTATTCAGTGTATCTCAGAGATAATTCTCTACCAGACATCTATATCAGAATATAAAGAACTTTCTTTTTTATAGCTGTATAGTATTTTTACAGTTCATTTAACCAGATCCCAACTGTGGACATTTAGACTGTTTCCAATCTTTTGCTATTATAAGCTACAGTGAATAATCTTGTGCATATTTAATTTCAAGTATGTGTGGGTTTATCTGTTGGATAAATGCCTAGAAGTGGAATGGCTGGGGAGAAAGACATTGGCATTTATCATTTTGATTGACAGTGACAAACTGCCCTTCACAGAGTTTGTATCCATTCACATCTCTACCAACATATAATTTATGAGAATGAAGCTATTGGATTATGGATGTTAGCTGCATTTTTAAAATAAGCCTCCATATCACACATTATAGAAAAAAATATATTATTTTGTTTTGGTTAGGCAGTGTTTAGAAAATCCTGGTTTACAGACATGTAGGTGCAAAGGGTACCAGGTTTTGTAATAGCACATTTTCTAACAAGATATTCTTCAATTACAATGGCAAAGAAACTTGAAAAAGGAAGATTATTTTTTGTTTCACAGCTGAATCACTAACACCTAGTAACTATTCATATTCCCTAATAAGGAATACATTTTAAAAAGATAAATAAAAACTATCTATCACGACGTGATTCAAGTCCACTGAAGGCACATATCCAAGAATTGTACATGAGCTTTGTCTGGTACTTAACGGACGACTCCGTACACTATAGGTAGTTAACTCACTTGTACAATTTTACCCAAGCAGACAAGGGTAGATCCCCATTCAAAGAAAGACCAAGTCTATAACCTACCTTACCTTATGAATCACATATTTATAAGAAGTTAAAAAAAGAAGAAAATTTAAAGAGACATTCACATGTGTGTAGGTGGCAGAAATTTTATCTGAAGTCTCCAGAGACACCCAGAAACACAGTGGTGTTTTGTCATTTAAAATACTGTACACAACACATAGGTCTATGTATGTGTGTTGTTTTTAAATATTTTTAAACAAGATTGAAAACTATACTTCAGGAAGCAAAATTTGAACTAAATGCTTAGAGAAGCTCTGCATAAAATGACAGTTTGAAGACTGCTATGTTATTTCAAGTTGCCTTTATATATAAGAAAATAGTACCAAATGCCAGTCAGGTTGGCTGGATGCCTGCCTACAACTGGGCAGTACTGTTTATATGGCTCTAAAATGAAGCTGGGCTAAGATATATAAACAGAGGGCAATTAGCAGTTTTACTAATCGGGATCATGTCTATATTACATGTTTGTTTCACAATTGAGAAAGGGCTAGAACACTTGAATTTGACAAGTACATGCCATTATATATGTTCTGAATGTCAGCTTCACTCATTATTTTAGCCAAATAACATACCATCAAGACATGGCTGATAGATGTTTCTTTTTCTAACAAAACTCTAATAGAACCTGCATTATTTGCAATTATTAGTGCAAATTAATAGGAACATATATATGATTCAACAAAATACAATGTTTTTTACTAGCATAAATTATACAGAACAGGACAAAGAAAAACTAGAAAATAGGAAAAATTCTATTTAGCTGATTTATACATGTAATTTAAAAGACTTACAGTTTCTGTGTCTGGGATTTTATGGGGTTGAAGCCCAAATTCTAAGTTCTTAACTTTTACTCCAAAAACTTCTTTACTGAAAATTTCATAAATACCTAAAACGAAATACAAATTTACATTACCCATAATGTCAGCAAAGAAAAAAGATAAAATTTAAAAGTAAATCTTACATTTTCCATTAAACACCGCTATTCGTGGCTGATATTTCTGTAATTTCTGCACCAGAATACGTCCTCCTTCACGAAATTCTTTACTAAAATTAAATTTAAAAGCAGTCAAAGTATAAATGTGGGCAATATTCATAATATGCTAAATTCAGGCAGCTTTCAATAAAAGACCAAACCACACATTTGTTGAGCTCACTTGAACTAGATACAGAGGATAGTTCCTAGAGTAAGGAGGTATCACTGTGATCATAGTCCCAACCTTTAAAAATAAATGTTATATATTTACCTGGAAAGATCCTTACTGCCTGGTGTTGTCCTTTCCACCATGTTGGTAAATCCAATGCCATACTTCCCTGGTAAAGTATGATCATCCATATGGTTCAACTGGACCTCACTCAGCCCTGACATAAACAGACATTTCCCTGTGAAAAAGAGAGGAGTTACAATGTATTTCTCTGGAAGATCAAATGTGTTTTCCCCAATGAATTGATGTGGCAGTCTACATTCTATTTAAAAACAAAACAAAAGAAACAAAAAACAAAACAGAACTCTGCTTCATTTTAAACTGAGAATATGCACTAAATACTACATTGAGCAATTACTGTGTGCCGGGTACTATGCTAAGCCCCTTACATGACGTATCTCATTTAATCATCTCAACTGTCTTGTGAGATACTACTGTTATTTCCTTTTCACAGAGACTTTCACAAGAGGTTAAGGTAAACGCCTGTCAAAAAATACACAGCTGGTCAGTGTAGGAAACTCTGTAACTATTAATATTCCTTTCTAATTGGTGATACCACCACTTGCCTCCTGAATACCTCAAAGAGATAAACATAAACCAACAGAGAACCCTCAAATACCTTGACAGTGGGGAAAATGAAAAGTTTAAATTTCCCTAGAAATTTTTTTTTGATAATGGAAACAATGTATTATTAGTTCCAAAAACCCATTACAATTAGTTGCCTTAAATGTTTTTAACGGTAGTCTTCACTAATCAACTAGTATTTTTAGTGTTTTAGTGTTTCTGGGAAGGCCTACCACATGCCTTGCTCTATTAGGCTCTGTTATGTAAGATGACTTACATATAGGACAATACTACAGTAATATTACTTGGCTTTAAAGGTCACTCTAAGAGTATGAGGTTTTTTAATACTATTTGTTCCTAGATACAAAGTGTCTGTAGAGAATGTCTCTTATCACAGCTATCTCACATCTATCACAACTTGACTGCCAACGATCAGCATTTCATATCTCTTCTAAGTAAAAAAAATCTGCAGAAATCTGGAAAGGGCAGTTATTCTGTCTAAAATGCCACAAAGTACTTTTATTACTCTATCTGTGGATAATTTTAAAAAACATGTATGTATATTTACAGACACATACAGGTTCTCATTGAAAACACAACCTGGTTAAAAAAAAAAAAAGATTAACAAAGATATTTAGTTTAAAATAAAGTAATAAAAAAAAGTAACCCCTTACAGAAATGGTTTCCAGGTCCAGGGTAATGATGCCCTTTGTAAGCAGCCATCAGCCCTGGGTTTATGCCAATCTACAAAGCAAAATATTTATACATTTCAGTCTTAAGTTTTATAGCTTTACATATGACAACATGGATGAACCTGGAGGACATTACACGTTGAGCAAAGCAAGCCAGACACAAAAGGATAAATATGGTATGATTATTGCATTACTATGAACCAAATATATTGTGTAACATATTGTTTGATTAAAAAAAAATTTACATGTATCCAGTACATTTGAGAAATGTATTTATTCATCTGTGTTTACTTTTTAGTTTTTAATTGTTTATATTTTCAATTATCAAATATACAAAATAAAGTTAAAAAAAAAAAAAAAGAAAGAACCTAATGTAGTTCAATTTGGAATTGGATAAATTGATTTTGTTATACCCATAAAATAGATGATAAAAATCCATTTAAAAAAAGATGATACACTGGTTGGTGAAAAAAAAGAAACAAATTATGTTTGAAAACATTTGTAAAAGGATATTTGTGAAAACAGATATAAAGGTTCTGCGTTAAAATGTTAACTTTTTTAAGGGAAAGGATTTGAGAGGAGTATTCTCCCATTTCCATATGAAACACTGCCATGTATAAACGTATTAAAAAGATAATTCATTATTCTTGTGATTCTGGAAAATAAAGAACTGCCTCTTTTTCTAGTAACAAAAAAAAGTTTTACAGCTTTAGGGTTTTTATAGCGGAGGAAAGAACAAAATTGAATTTATTAAAATACAAATTTAATCCACCATCATACACAATATTGTTTAATTACCTATTCTTGATCTGAACAAAATATTCTATTTTGAGGGAAAAGATTCTTTTATATGAAAAGTATTGCTCTTGTTTATAAAAACCAATCTGGCTACCTTATAGCTCCAGGGCTCCTCACCCCACTGGGCTGCGTCAGTCTGGAAAGAGAGAGGTGCTGCAGCAATCAACACCTGAGCCCATGTCCAGCCACAGGTCTGGTTCTTGACTCCCAACAAGTAACTTACTCTGCATAACTTACACAGTTGTTCACGTTTCTGACAGCCATGGACAAAAATAAAAATTTGTAATGAGTACTGACAGTTACTGAGTACTCACAGGTGTCACACACTGTGACTTCTGCGGATGATTTCATTTAATCTTTGCAACCCTCTGAGGGAGGTACTATCATCACCCGTTTAGCCAGGAGAAGACTGATGTGTAGAAAAGTTAAGGCTTGCCAAAGGTCTTATCACCTGGCAGGATTCGAACATAGACAGCCCACCTATAGAGCCCATCTCAAGCTCTCCCACATCACACGACCTCATGAAGTTAACATGACTTACATCAAAAAAAGGATTCTTAGAAATGGTTCTTTTTTTAGCAAAATGCTATTTGTAAGGATAACTGTTAAATAAAACTAATTCAACAATGCTATTTCTAAAATCAAATAAAGAGAAAAATACTTACAATCACAATGTCCAAATTGAAGGTCAAAATATCAGGGAGTGTCTTAGTCAAAAGTTCAGCTTCTGAAACACCATTAAAACGGTCTACTTTTCTTTTCACTTTAAATGTATCTGTAATTTTTTCTTGTTTTTCTTTTGACTTTGTGGACTTGCCAGATTTTTTTGGCTCAGCAGGGTTTTTGGGTTCCACTGGTTTTTTTGGTTCTGTTGTCCTGGGTTTTCTTTTCCTTCCTTTTGGAGCTTCTAAAATACAATGATTTCCAGTATATAGATTTAGGAAATCTTAACTTACAAACCTTAGGCAGCTTTCCTAGAAAATCACCCTATCAATAACCTTTTTACCCCTCTCCCCAAACATATGCTCATCTAGTTCCCAATACTGTCTCCTCTGTAATATTGTCCCCTTCCATCACCCCAGAACTGGGTTCATGTGCCCCATCCTTCACTCTTTTAGTTGCTCTTGGGTAGAAATGTTCGTGATAATTATAGATTGATTTCCCACAAAATAGTGCTTGGCATCCTGGCCTTCCCAGGGATACAAAACATCTAAACACATCGTTTCATAGGAATTCTTATTGTAAATACATAAATAGGTAAAGTAAACAAATGAAAGAATAGAAAAATAAAGGGAAGGCATACCTTTTAACTCTGTTTCCCCATAATCTCCAGCAGAAAACCTCAAATGGCTTGTGTACTTGTTTCAGAGATTATGAGTGTTCCTACATGTCCAACGAGGTGAATTTAAGAGGTGCCAAGGATAAAATCTCTGGGCTGGTGATATTTTCCAAAAGGCAAGACTAGAAATCTTATCTCAGGACCTAAATCAGTTTCTCAACCATGGCACTGTAGACATTTTATACTTAACTGTTTGTTGTAGGGGGCTGTCCTGTGCCTTGTAAATGTTAAACAGCTTTCCCCCCACTTCAGCCACGAGATGCAAGCAGCACCCTGCATTGGGGCAGTCAAAATGTCTCCAGACAAGGCCAAAGGTCGTTGGGGGACACTTCTCACTTCCTGAGAACCAATGACCTGAAGTCACCCAATAGGAAGCCTTGGCTTTCTTACCCTTACTTCTTCTTCAACATTTCTTCCAATTTCTCAGCTCCCTATCCCATCCTACTCCTTTCTGCATTTTCCTAACAGAATCACACAGGAACAAGGCAGTCTTTCCTCTCTTCTGCCTCACGCTGTTTTAGCCTCTCCCTATGCTAAGGGATTCACCACCACTATTTTGAAGCTCAGGCAGCTCTAGTGCTCTCTTCCTAGAAAAAATAGGAGAAACAAGGGTTGATGCTATCTTCATTGCAATGGAGTTAGATATGTTCCTGGAATCATAGACTGAAACTTTCAGCACAGTCCTCATATAAATACTGCTACACTGGTGAAAACCTTCTATCTCCTAACCCCCAAAATCTGCTCTTCTAATTCTGTCTTGGTGAATGGCACCTCCTTCCTCCAAACGCCTATCCAGAAAACTAAAGAGTCATTTCCAGACTCCTCTTTCTCCCTTGCCTCGCCCTCCCATGAACTACATTAACCATGCCCAGGCAATGCTACTTCTTGAGTATTTCCTAACTCTGCTCCATCTGCTATAATTCAGGTCCTCTTCATTTCCTGCCCAGATCACTCAAACTGTCTAATCTGCTCCTTGCCTCCAAGTTCTGCTTTGCTCTCTACCACCTGGTCTATCCTCTAATATTTCCCGATTAGTCTTTTTAAAATGTCAATTTATTTAAGTCATCCCTCTGCTTATGTTATTTCAATGGCTCCCTACTGCCCTCAAAATATAACAAATTCTTTAGATAAAATACAAGCCTAAAATGCCCCTATCCAGCCTCATCTCTCACCATTTCCTTCTTACACCTCAAACTCCAATCATGCAACTAGTTTTCTTTTCTTTTCTTTTTTCTTTTTGGACTGTGCCTCGTTTATTCATGTCTCTGTCTTGGCACATGCTGCTCCCATGGCTCAGAATCTTGCCCAGCCCCTTTCTTCATAGGGATAAAGTCTCCTCAGGCCTGGTGTTTCAGAGCTCCAGGGTTACTGATCTGTTCTGGGAAGCTGCCTCGGGGCTCTCATCCAAACAGGCACCATCCCCATGAGCTCTCACAGCATTTATAGTGTCCCTCTTTGCCACTGCACATGCTAAGGTGAAACATGTTTACTTATAATCTTCCTCTATGAAATTATGAGATATTTGAGGGCAGGATCAATGTTCTTTTATTCCCTAGAACCCATCACAGTGTCTGGCACATACTAAGCACTAAAAAAGTGCTTGTTAAATAAAGGAACTCTTAGGTTTTGTGGGTTAAAATAGTTCTTTATTTCAAGGACTTTACAGGTTACATGTTAAACATTGTTTCCAGGAGAAAACAATATCCACGTTTTAAAAACATAAATTAATTTTCCATATGCAATCCATAGGATAAGTAAATGAATATTTAGGTGCCTACTATGAGCCTGAGACTCTAGATGAATTCTCTTATTTAATTCTGTGATGTGCTATACAATCATTCATTCATGACTGAACACCTACTCTATGCTATGCAATGAGCTAGAACTGTGTCAAAGCTTACTTATCACTCCAGTGTAGAGAAAAAGACAACAAACTGGGGAAAAACTAAAACACAACCAATAGGTAAATTGTATAGCATGTTAGTAAGTGACAAATGTTAGAAAAAACACAAGGATTAGTAAGGAGTTTTAAGAGTGTGGGAGGCAGAGGTGGAGAGTTGCTACAATATTAAATGAGATGGTCAAGGTAGGCTTCACGAGACGGTATCATTTAAGCAAAGGCTAGAGGAGCTAAGGGAGTGAAGGCCATGCAGACATCAGAGGGAAGAGTGTTTCTGGGAGAGGCGATAGTCAGTGCAAGAGCCCTAAAGAAAGAGGGTATCTGACATGTTCAAGGAACAGTGAGATGGCCAGTGTGGCTGAACACAGCAAGCCAGGTAGCAAAAGGCAGAAGATGAGGTCAGAGAAAGTGCAGAGGGTCAGGGGTGTAGAGCTTTTTATTTTTTTTTTTTTTTTTTTTTAAGATTTTATTTATTTATTCATTTATTCCCCCCTTGCTGCTTGTGCTCGCTGGGTCAGCTAACCATGCCATGCGGGCGGGCTTGCCTTCACCAGGAGGCCCCAGGAACCGAACCCGGGGCCTCCCATATGGTAAACGGGAGCCCTACTGATTGAGCCACAGCCGCTTCCCAAGGATGTAGAGCTTTTAGGTTGTGGTATGGGCTCTGTTTTCTCTCTTAGTGTAATGGAATGCTTCTAAGTTGCTGTGGAGTGACATGATCTGACATACACAGTAAGAGGGCAGTCCAGCTGCTGAGTGGAGAATAGGCTGAGAGCAGTGTGGAAGCAGGGAGAAGAGTTAAGAGGCTACTACAATGATTCAGGTAAGAAATAATGATGGACAGGGGGATGGATGTGGCTCAAACAGTTGAGCGTCCATCTCCCATATGGAGGGACCTGGGTTCGATTCCCGGGACCTCCTGGTAAAAAAAAAGAAAAAAAAAAA
>JAKSZT010054303.1:739191-767308 GCA_026826555.1 Tolypeutes matacus | reverse complement strand
TTTTTTTTTTTTTTTTTTTTTTTTTTTTTTTTTTTTTAAATTTACCGAGCGGTCCCAGGGATCGAACCCAGGTCCCTCCCATATGGGAGACGGATGCCCAACCATTTGAGCCACATCTGTCCCCCACTTTTTAGTTTTTAATTGTTTATATTTTCAATTATTAAATGTACAAAATAAAGTTAAAAAAAAATTAAAGTTTAAATTTATAAAAAGAAATAATGATGGTGTGAATATTCTCGCTATCCTGATTTTGTGATAGTCAGGGTAGGCTAGGGTGCGGATGTAGCTCAAATGATTGGGCAACCGTCTCCCATATGGAGGGACCCGGATTCGATCCTCGGGACCTCCTAGTAAAAATAAATAAATAAATGATAGATAAAATTAAAAAAAAAAAAAAAAGGGTAGGCTAAACATTCACTATATTAGAAACCATGCATATGTCCCCAGACCTAGTTTTTCTCCCTAGGTCTGGTTTTTGGAATGCTGGTGATAAACTAAGCCTGATTTATTATATGGCAATCCTGTATGGGAAAAGACTGTAACTTTGGGTATCTTGGGTCAACCTTAAGAGATGTAACAGGGGGACGGATGTGGCTCAGGTGGTTGGCCGTCTGTCTCCCATATGGAGAGACCTGGATTCGATCCCCAGGACCTCCTGGTGAAAAATGGAAAATATAGAAGGCGTGTGGTCCAGCAGGCCCTGTGTGCAGGTGTGCCGCCAGGCCTCTTGAACCATGCAGCAAGATGACAACGTAACAGGAGAGTGATACAAGGGAGAGCCAAGACAAGACGCACTGAAACACCAGGAACTAAGGTGGCGCAGGCGGTAGGACGCCTCTCTCCCACATAAGAGATTCCGAGGGTCAAATCCCAGTGAAGACAGGAGGAGAAGGATGAGAAGAGAGGGCAGAAAATGGACAGAGTTGCCCAGCGAATGGACACAGAAAGAGCAAAAATGGGGGAGGGGTGTAAAAATGGATAAAAGTAAATAAATAAATCCTTAAGGGAAGCGGCTGTGGCTCAATCAGTAGGGCTCCCGTTTACCATATGGGAGGCCCCGAGTTCGGTTCCCGGAGCCTCCTGGTGAAGGCGGGCCCGCCCGCGCAGCGTGGTTAGCTGACTCAGCGAGCACAAGCAGCAAGGGGGGATAAATGAATAAATAAATAAAATCTTTAAAAAAAAAAAAAAAAAAAAAAAACGTATAGGGGAGGAAGATACGGACTATAGTTAGAAGTAATACTTTGACGATGCTCTTTCATGATTTGTTAACAAATGTTTCACAACAATGGAGGGTGTTTGTGTGTGGGGGGGTGACGTGTGGGAGTCCTATATGATGTTATGCATGTTTGTTTTTTAAGTTCACGATATTTACACTTATAGTTTATGTATGTTCATGTATGAATGATATACTTCAATAAATTGTTTTTTAAAAAGGAAAAAGAAATGATGGTATGGTTAAGAAGAAAATTAAGTTTGGAGAGGTTGAGTAACTTGCCCAAGATCAAACAGCTAGTAGAAGACAGAGCTAGGACTTAAAGGTTTGTATCACAAATGGATAGATTTTTTTAAACATCATTAAACCCTTTGTTAAATAAGTTAACCCACTAGTTAATTTTCTCATAATGGAAACTACCTTGTACAGGTTCCTGAGCAGGAGCTGGGACCGGAACTTCTACTGGTATTTGTTGTTCTTTCATAATTTCCATATTAGAAGCTTCAGCCATCATTTGTTGAAATGGAAATGTATAAAAAGCTTGAGCTTGCCGAAGAGAATAGCTGAAAGAACAATTCAATATAATATATAATGACGATAAAATGTACGTAATGTAAGCTTAAACCACGAGCTGTAAATAACCTTCGGGATCCAAATATTTTGAACCAGATTCTATTTCTTTAAAGTAGATCACTGGGGAGAAGAGAGCAAAGGAAGATCTATTCCTGTTGTCCTGAATATGGTGAGGAGCTGTGTAAAAACCTTCCCGCTGAATTGAGAGGGATACATCAGACTAAAGAACAACTTGGACAAGTCCAGCTTGGTGAGTAATGAGCATTTATTTAGGGGGCTTATGTGGGGTCCTTGTCCTGGGTGATGGGAGGAGAGACAGCATTTTCTGAGCCCAATCAACTGCCCCTACTGAGAACTTGGTGGGTCTTTTGATAATGGTTGCTCAAGATGAAAAGTACATAGTTTAAAGATATTTATCAAGGCATGTAAGGGTGTGACTTCTACAGAATGCTTTGATTAGATCAAAGAAGCAGATGTTCACAAGAAGGGAACAATCACACAGCCACAGTTTTCCTGATCTTAGGATCTACTGAGTCTCAGGCATTTGCCAGCTGAATCTAGTCTGTAGTTTAATTTAAGGAAAGGGCAGTATGAGTTGGGGGATGCCAAGTTACATATGGCACACCTGTATTTACAAATTCACTCAACCTATACTGAGTGCCTACTAACCAAACATTAACTAATTCGAACACAATTTAATGACAAGATGTGTCATTAATAAAACGTACAAGTTCTGTCAAGTCATCCTGGACTTTCTCTGAAATGAAGTCAAGGGAATTTTCCAGTAGAGAGACTTGAAAGGCCTGCCACTCCACAGAGGGTTAAAACATCCACAAATAGAAACTGCATCCCTACCTTCAATATTTAATTTTCTTGTCACAAAGATTCCTTTCTCCCCAATCTAACTTAAGGTTGTCTTTCAGTTTATTTGCCTACTTGCTTCTTTATTAGCTGTCTGTTTTTTGTTTTTGCCACTAAATGGGGACTAGAAATAGATATTTTATAAATATCTGTTGAATTTATGAAGAAATCATTATAAACCTCTTTCTGAACATGATTTAAGCTTTGTTCCAAGTATTCTATTCCATGTGAAGAACACAGGCCTTCAATGTAAATGCAACAAGAAAAAAATATATATTTCTGGTGACCTTAAACCACTTTCTCAAGCTGTTGCTATTAGCACAAAGTTAGGAAAGTAAACACATATTTTATGAAACTCAAGTTTTAGATAATGCCAAATGATGACATTGACTATATAGCAGAGGGGGGCAGATGTGGCTCAAGTGGTTGGGTGTCTGTCTGCCATATGGAAGGACCCGGTTCACTCCCTGGGACCTCCTGGTAAAATAAAAAAATAGAAGGCATGTAGGCAAGCCACACAGCAAGATGATGACACAGCAAGGGAGAGACACAGGAGAGAGCCAAGATGAGACGCACCGGAAACCAGGAACTGAGGTGGCACAGGTGGCAGAGTGCCTCTCTCCCACATCAGAGCTCCCCAGAATCGAATTCCGGTGAAGACTGGAGGAGAAGGATGAGAAGAGAAGGCAGGAAACAGACACAGAGGATCACCCAGCAAATGGACACAGACAGCAAGTGGGTGGGGGGGAGACGACGATGACAGGGAATAAATTAAAAAATAATAAAAATATATATCAGAGCGGAGCAAGTGTAGCTCTGTGGTTGAGCACCTGCTTTGCATGTACAAGGTCCTGGGTTCAATCCCTGGTACCTCCTAAAAAAAAAGTTATATATATATATATCTCTCTGAAAGAAAAACACTAGGAAATAAAATGGGAAAGTACCATTTACCATTTAAACAGAAACCTCATGTTTTCTGTGACAAGATGCTTTACTTGTCCGTTTTCTTCACAGCATGTGGAGAAATACAACAGGGAGCTCAGAAAGTGGAGATTAAAAAGGCAAACTAGTATACTTCAAATAGGTGAACTTTATGAGAGGTAAATCACATCTCAATAAAATTTTTTTTTTTTTTTTTTAATTTATTTATTCATTTAACCCCCCCTTGCTGCTTGTGCTCGCTGGGTCAGCCAACCACGCCGTGCGGGCGGGCCTGCCCTCACCAGGAGGCCCCGGGAACCAAACCCAGGGCCTCCCATATGGTAAGCGGGAGCCCCACTGATTGAGCCACAGCCGCTTCCCAATAAAATTGTTAAAAAAAAAAAAAAAAAAAAGGCAGCCCAGCCCCTGAATAAGCTTAAATGGCCTAGGCAGACACAGGGTTAATGGTCTAAATATGGGTGACTAAGCTAGATCACTGGATGCCCAGATAAACAGGGGCCCAGTCCTAGTGGACAAACCAATGGAGAGGCATTCTAACTTCAAGCTATCATTAAGGTAAATTTGGTAAAGAAAAGGTTAAGAATTAGTGAGACACTAATACAAAATGTTAATAATGGGGGCAGGTATATGGAAACTCTATTTTCTGCATGATTTATTAAAGAATTAATGAGAAAGATTAAACTGTCTTTTTTTTTTTTAAGATTTATTTTATTTATTTGTCACCCCTTTGCTGCTTGTACTCGCTGTGTCCATTTGCTGTGCATTTTTCTGTGTCTGCTTGTCTCCCTTTGTTGCATCATCTTGCTGTGTCAGCTCACCACGCCACCGGGGCCAGCTTGCTTCCACCAGGAGGCCCCAGGAATCAAACCCAGGGCCTCCCACATGGTAAATGGGAGCCCAACCACTTGAGCCACATCTGCTTCCCCATAAACTATGTCTTAAGAGCCTATTTCCTTAAATACATAATTCTCAAATTGGGTGAAAAACAAAGATGTAAAATGATTTAGTAAACTAGAGTACATTAACATGAGAAAATACTATGCAGCTACTTAAATTTTAATTAAATTAATAATTTATAATAAACTTTTACATAATCTTATTATGTGAAAGCATAGAAAATGTTTAAAATATATATTTTTAAAGTGGAAGAGAACACAAAATAGTACTTTAAGGTAGCATATAAGGAAAAATACATAGAGAAGGGCTAGAAGTTAAAATGCAAAAATGAGAAGTGACATGCATAGAATGGTGTCTGGTGCAAAACAAGTTTCTTTTTTTCAAACTTTTCCTTAATACTACCGGTAGCTGTGCTGGTTTGAGTCTTTTATGGACCCCAGAAAATTATGTTCTTAAGCTAACCCATTTCTATGTGTGTAAACCTATTTTATGTGGGACCTTTTGGTTAGATTCAGTTAAGGGATGGTTTGATTACATCGCTTTCATTAAGGGCCTTTGATTGGATTGAGGGACCCAGTGTGGGTCCTAATCCTCTTGCTGAAGTCATTTATAAATGGAGGAATTAAACACAGAGAAAAAGCTGCAGAAATGGAGAGAAGGAACCCAGGAGCTCAGAAAGGGACCCAGGAAAGAAAGAGGCCATAGATGGAGCAGCCCGAAGCAGAACTAGCAACAAGGCCCAGAGGAGAGGGGAGAGACAAGCAAACTGGCATTATGCCCTGCTATATGCTTGATAGCCCACGACAGAGCTCGGAAAGAAAGTGGGCCTGGAGGAGAAGGCAGAGCCCCAGGATCGCCAGCAGCCAACCTTCGGTAAGGCAGCGTCTCTGTATGATGCCTTGATTTGGACATTTGCACAGTCTCAGAACCGTAGGCTATTTACCTAATAAATTCCCATTATAAAAGCCAAACCATTTCTAGTATATTGTTCCCAGCAGATTTTAGCAAACTACAACAGCAGCTGTGGAAGTTTGAGATTATTTATGAACTCTAAAAAAGATAAGAATTACGCTTGTTAACTGGTCTGTTCCTCTGGGCGTGATATCCTTTGATTGTTATTAGATTCAGCTGAGATGTCTTTGATTAAATTATGTTAAGATTAGGGCTTTGATTTGACCATGTCAGTAGGGTGTAACTCAGGTTAAATCCCCGCCCCCTTGGTGGGCTGATATAAATGGGCACTCTCACTCAAGAGGATATAGAAGAAGATACATAAAAAGAGAGCTCCATACACACAGCAGAGGAGAACTTTGGTCCTGCAGGCCCAGGAAGAGAGGTGAGCCAGATAGCTTATAGCTGAGATTGGGAAGAAGCTGGGCCCACGGAGCTTCAAGAGGAAGAGGAAGCTGAGAGATGGGCCCTATGCCACCTTGTAGCAGAGTGAGAGGAAGGCTGACCCTCGCAGAGATCGGCAATCATCTTTGGTGAGAAAGCAACCTTGAGCTGGACTCTTTAAGGCCTTGTAACTCTAAGCTTTTACCCCAAATAAATACCCTTTATATAAGCCAACAAATTTCTGATACTTTGCATCAGCACCCCTTTGGCTGAGTAATACAGAAGCCCTATTCAATAAATTGTTAAAATACTGCTCAGCTAGTGTATTTGAATGACAGTTGGCTATGGCTGGGTAAAATCAAGAAATCTTGAGTGGCTGCCCTCTGAAAATTCTAGCAAAAACCAACTGCAATTTTTGACTGTGGCTGTGGCCATTTCCAGAGATGCTAATAGCCCTTTTAAGCTTGAAGATATAAAATTAGAGATGTGGTAGCAATAAGTAAGTGGCTATTGAGATGCATAAGGCTATTCCTGTCTGTCACAATGTCAGGAAGACAATCTACCCCTCTCTCCCATGTTTCTCGCTACCACTCTGAGTTTCACAGATATGTTCCAGTTTTGAGCATGTCACAAAATCTGAACTGAAAATATATAAAACAGGGAGGCATCAC
This sequence comes from Tolypeutes matacus, assembly GCA_026826555.1. Taxonomy (NCBI): domain Eukaryota; kingdom Metazoa; phylum Chordata; class Mammalia; order Cingulata; family Chlamyphoridae; genus Tolypeutes; species Tolypeutes matacus. The sequence continues at coordinate 760,816 of JAKSZT010054303.1, read as the reverse complement.
TGATGTTACAAAGAAATTTTTAACTTTCTAAAATAAATTTCCAAAACATGGCTCCCTTTGTATATTTAGAGGTTATTAATTATCATTAGAAATTCTGGGGTTCAGAAATTGAAAAGTAAAATTCCAGAAATCATATCTGGCTGAAGAACAAGAGAAAAGTAAGGAAGAAAAAGAATCTGAAGTCTTATATCATTAGAGATATGTGTCAATTTTTGAAAAAAGATTCAGAACCATTTACAATATCGTTGTATTCCTTAATCTTTGTAAAAATGTTCTGTGGCCATTTACAATAAGCTAAATTAGGGCAGAAATAGAAAAATAAAGCCATGGAAAATAGAACATGTTAGTTCTGAGATAAAAGTCTATATTTTAGTGTTAAAATTAGCCAGCACTTCTTAACAGCCAGAACAAAAAGGGAAAGAGGGTGGATCACAACATTCTTATTACTTGGTAGAAGAAAACATATACAAAAACCTTCATGAACTTGAAAGCTCAGAAACTAAAGCATTCTAGATAATTTGATTTTCTATTATCTAATAATAGTTAAATCGGTAAGCAACATAAATCTGTTTAATCATATTGTGAAAATATTTTTTAAATACGTTTCACATTTATACACAATTATCAAGTCATAATTCAGAATTCTGCAATATTTCTGATTATTAGTTTCCTCTGTATGAGAATGACAGCAGTGGAAGAGACTGAACTAGGAGTCAAAAGACCAGCCCCCTTGGGAAGCGGCTGTGGCTCAATCAGTAGGGCTCCGGTTTACCATATGGGAGGCCCCGGGTTCGGTTCCCGGGGCCTCCTGGTGAAGACAAGCCGCCGGCGTGGCGTGGTTAGCTGACCCAGCGAGCACAAGCAGCAAGGGGGGGATAAATGAATAAATAAATAAAAATCTTAAAAAAAAAAAAAAAAAGACGCCCCAATTTGAGTTGTCACTAACTAGCTGCTCACTGTAATCAACTCAGTCATTCATCCTCTCTGGGCCTCCATATTCTCACCAGGAAAATGAGGGATTGGATTCAGTGATTTCTATAATTCTATGTATATAGAGAATCTGTATGAAATAGGGCTAAATCTTTCTAGACTCAGAAGAGACCATGAAGAGTTTTGTGGGGTTTTTTCCTTTTAAATTTAACTCCCTAAACATCAAACTTATAAGCATGATGCTTTCATTTCCCCTTGTTCATCTTCTTATCCCTCATCATTTCTTTGTCCCCACATCTGTTCTGTGCTACCACTCTCCTTTTCCTGCTGCTCACCCTTTCCTACCTCCTAGCCTCCATCTGCATCCCCCTTCTCTTGAACCACAGTGCTCACAGGATTATTTTTTTACAGCTCGCTGAGAATGATGAGCTGTGTATTTTCTGACAGTCTTTCTCGAAAACACACACACACACACACACACACACAGAGACAGCTGACTGAGGAGTCCAGTTAGTTCAGATTTTGCTGTGTTTCAAAGAATTATATCTTTAAGTTGCTATTTTCTAAGTACGTTTTGTCTTCTGACACAACCACATGAATCACTGAATATATACAAAATAATGACCAGTGCTTCATAATCAAAATGCTCAACTAAAGGGGGCTATTTATGTAAACTCTATGGAATATCATAATAAACTAAAGGACTACATTCAATACTAAGTGGAAGTGTGTGTATTCTGGGTACTAGGTATTTACTGTGCACAAGTAGTCTACTAGAAAATGAACACAAAGATTTAGAATAAGCCAGAGTCCCGAGTTCCTTTAACTATTCCTTATATAGTGTGATTTCAAGTTTCCTCATTATTTGGTCATTTTTTGCTGCTTAAAATCAAATAAAATGCTCCAGATACAGCCTTAACAGTCTGAAGTGCAGCAGTGCTATCAACTTCCTCATTCTGGGGACCATATTGTAGAATATTGAACTGATTCATACTCGGTTTACCATCAATGAAAACTGCCTTTACGTCTTGTCTCCCTCATTCCATACTTGAATCATTAATTTTTTGCACCCAAATAAAGGACCATGCCTCCTTTTGTAAAAGATGATTCACCATTCCAGCAGTCAGGATTTTTCTCAATTCTGATTCAATCTCTCAGTTTCTCAAATCCCTTCCAGAGTTGGGTTATTCACAAATTGCAGCATGTCATTAACACTTTGAAGTTGTTAAACTGTTGAACAGAACAAAGTTGGGTATTGAGCCAGATGGCATACAAGATGTGCCTCTCTCCAGCCTATCCTTGATTCTTTCAGTAATAAACTAGTTTTGATTTTATCTAACTGATTTCCATCGGTTCATACTCATCTTACGTGCAAAGAGAAGGTAAGGCACAGTTGTTAGCTGGGGAGGCAAACTTTGGAACCAGACTGCCTTTATTTAAATTTCTGCTCTGCCACCTACTAGCTATGCGTGCAAGTTCCTTAACCTCTATATGGCCCCCAGCTTTCACATCTGTAAAATGAGAATAACAGCATCTACCTCATTGGTATGAGGATTAAATTAGTTAACACAGGGAAGCGGCTGTGGCTCAATCAGTAGGGCTCCCGTTTACCATGTGGGAGGCTCCGGGTTCGGTTCCCGGGGCCTCCTGGTGAGGGCAGGCCCGCCTGCACGGCGTGGTTGGCTGACCCAGCGAGCACAAGCAGCAAGGGGGGGATAAATGAATAAATAAATAAAATCTTTAAAAAAAAAAAAAAAAAAATTAGTTAACACACATAAGATGATCAAAGCAGTCCCTGGTACACAGTAAATTTGCTATAACAATAACTAATAATAATAAAGATACCATAAGATGATCAAATATGTTAGGTACCTTCCCTCAGGATCTCTCTGATGCTGTCTAGTCTTGTTCAATAATATCTAGTATCATTATCTAGTAGGGAATGAACCTACCCTGGTAGGTCTTGCTTTTTTCTGGACTTACACTGTAGCCTAGTAGTCACTAGTTCCTTTTTAAAATGCTCAATAATTATTGATAGGTGAAAATTCAAGCAGTTTGTTTAATAACAATGTCAATAAATTAGAACACAGACTTTACCTTTTGAGGAAATAGGAACCCATCTCTTTATTTCTAGGCTGTAGGCCCCTCACTTATTGTCAACAAATTTTCAAAGACTGCTATAATCTGTATAAACAAAGTACAATTCATCTAGGCTAAGAAATAGGATTTCATTAGAGCAGCTAAAAGCTCTCATCGATTCATTCTGCTTATTTCCAGTCTGACAATCATTTTTAAGATAAATGAAAAGTCAAAATCGAATATTTATGTTTTCTGCCTGTCATTTACTAACACCATGCCACTGGCCTTGGCAGAAAATCCAAATCTTTCTCATCTTTCTTATTGTCCAAACCTAACTAAAAATGTTCTTCTTGGTCTCTTTTAACAATTCTAGAAAACCTTATCTCATTTGAGGGTTAATGTCTCCCAGGTATATTCTTGGTGGTCTACGCTACTCTTTTACACTCACTATTGACTTGGCATCTGTTTTAGTTTGTTAAAGGCTTCCAAGGCAATATACCAGAAATGGGTTGGCTTTTACAATGGGGATTTATTAACTTATCAGCTTATAGTTTTGAGGCTGAGAAAAATGTCCAAATCAAGGCATCAATTGAAGTTCTCTCCCAGAAGACTGACTGCAGGCGATCCTGGACTCCTGTCACATGGAAAGGCACAATGGCGGCCTCTGCTCGCTCTCCTTTCTCCTCCGGCTCTTGCAGCTTTCGGCTTCTGGCTTCCTCCAGCTTCCTCTCTGTTCCTATGGTTTTCTCTCTCCTGGGTTCTGCCTATTCTAGTCTTTGATTTCTGGGACCCTCTCTCTCAGCCTCTGGTGGTTTCTCTTTCTCCATATTCATTCCCTTTATCAAGGACTCTAGTAAGTGGATTAAAACCCATCCTGGGTCACGGCCTACTGAAATAATCTATTCAAAGGATCCCACCTACAACAGAAAACAGGAATGGACCAGTTTCAAGAACATGATTTTCTGGGGGTACATAAAGTCCCAAATTACCACAGTATCCTATTTCCCATTTTTGGTAAATGTCCTTTTCATTCCTGAGCTCACTGGGAACAACTGGTCCTCTTAAATAATTTCTCTTATTTTTTTCCTGTGTTAGACTGTAAGTGCTTCTTGTGACTCGAACTATTTTCCCTTCTTAGAGTCTTTATCAATGGAATATTTTTCTTTAAATCTGCTACAACTATCTTCCCAAATAAAAAGTAAATGCATTCTACCCAGCATTTTATTCCCTGATTTGCAAACTCAAAGGTGACAGGGAATCACTCTCTCAGGGTTACCTGGAGCTTGAGTTATTTCAGAACTCCATTTTATTTATTTATTTATTTTTTATTTTTTTAAAGATTTTATTTATTTATTCATCTACACCCCCCCCCTGCTGCTTGTGCTGGCGGGCCAGCCAACCACACCGTGCGGGCGGGCCTGCCCCCACCAGGAGGCCCTGGGAACCGAACCCGGGGCCCCCCATATGGTAAACGGGAGCCCCACTGACTGAGCCACAGCCGCTTCCCTCAGAACTCCATTTTAGAGTATCAACATAGCATTCTCCATATTTCCTGAAGGTGAAGGCTTTGCAAATAAAAAATTTTAAATGTTCTACAGCTCTATGGATGAGGTTAAGACAAAATATTCAAGCCACAGCTTTGAGCTAAACAGTGTACCAGAGTCCTATGATTTTGCTGTAAGATACTGAATAAGGCTCTGTAATGTATAATTTTCAATTTTTCTCTTAAGATCACAAAGATGAGAGAGATTTCCACAAATTCCGATGAATGCTCTCATTTGTAAAGTCCTTCTGAGAAAGAAGCGGAGTATATTCTTCTAGGATTTGATCCACAAAGTGAGGCTGTTCCACATTTTATGTACCTAGGTCTCTTTTCCTAAACTCTGAGAACTTACTTTGGTTATGTGAGTATACCCCTTCTACAGAACGATTCAGAGCATGTCAAAAATGGACTCCAGAGATGACAACCTATAGAAACCAATAGGCCCAGAGAAGTTAAATGCCTTACATAAATTCAAGGCCCATTAGCTACTGAGACTCAGAAATAATTTTTCACTAGGTCTAATAGTATCTCCCCGCCCCCAATAGTATTTATTCCAAGTAAATCTTCAATTATTTTTCTTTTTAAAGACCCTATTTATTTTTTTCTTTGGCTTCTTCCTGGAGTCCAAATCTCTAAAGCTCTACTTGTGCAAAACTTTCTCTCCAAGAATCTAACACTCCCCAAAGGGCATTTTAAAAAAAGATTCTTAAGATCGCCCCCAAGACCACTGGAAAACTCAAGATATTTTTAGATTGACTTCTTGAGAATGTTATATATACTCCCAGAATTCAAGAACTCCAGCATTGCAATATTATCTACCCTGTGACCTTTGACAATGCTTTCTGTAAACCTTCCGGGGGTAAGCCACAGAAAAATCTACTAACTTCAAAATAAAAACTCAGGGAGGGCGGAGGCGGATACGTGTTTCTACTCCCATCTTAGAGCTAGCTCACTGCACGGTAATGGAAAGTGAGGGTAACTGTAGCCAAGAACAGCAACTAGAAAGAAATATTACCTGGAAACTGTTGGTTGTTTACTAACACATTTTTAAAGCCAACTAGATACTGGAGTGTGGGGATGTCGAGGAAGGATCCGCGACTGGGAGAGGCACCTCTGAGCATCGCTGACAGAGGCGACGAGGGAGAAGGAGCGGTCGTGCAGCGCGCACGCGCGGCCCCGGCCTTTGTGTTCCGGCCGCGGCGTTTAGAGACCCTTGGGTGTGCTCGAGCGCGCGTGCGCCAGCGGGGTCCGCCGCGAGGGGCGCTGGGGGGAGGGGTGCCGCTCCGCCCCGGCCTTACCTGCCCGCGTTCTCCGCTTCCATTGCCTGCTGCCGCAGCGTGGTAAATGAGTGACTGGTCTCTGTACTAGGACAGCGTACTGCGACCGTACGACACTAACCAGAGACTAAGGCCGGATTGCTGGAAGAACTGGGACGGTAGCTGGTGCTCAAGCTCCTCCCCTAAGCTCCTACTTCCCCCTCCCCCAACGAAGACCACTACCCTTCCCCCCTACCTGCGCGCGGCGCTTCCGTCAGCGCAGAGCCAAATTCCACGCCTTGTGGGCGTTCCGTAACGCAGGGTAGCCCAATCACGTTCACGCCTTCCTCGTTGGTTCGCTAGCTCCGCCGCTTGGGCTTTCGGGAAGGGTGGAGGACGAAAAAAGCGGGAGGGGGAGCGCTCTGCCGACGTAGGCGTTTTTTTGCCGGGACTCTGTGGTGGGCAAATGGAGGGTTGAAACGGTGATGAATGATTTCTGGGAGGGCTGGGTCGGTGGGACGGTTTTACCTATTACGATTATTGAGGTCCTGAATATCTAGTCTTTTCAACTCAAGATTTTATTCTGATTAAGAACGATGTTTTGCATTAGTTATCAGGTAATTAATATGAATGCAGGGGAAAGAAGAGAATTTGGACTAGGAAAGCTTGATTCCAAAGTTTTTTGAGGTACAGGTTGGGGATTGAACCTGGGACCTCTTGTGCGGGAAGCCTGTGTGCAACCACTGAGCAACATCGGCTCCTTTTTTTGTACAAGGACTTTATTAAATAAATCTTAATGGAAAGAGGTTTTTCTAGTTTGCAAGATAAAAAAATATGGCTACCATATTAGCTTTCCCTAGTTTATTTTGTGGTAACCGATAACTCCAAAGTATTAGTGGTTTACAACAAGGGTTTATTTCTCACTCATGCAATATGTTGGCTGGGAGATGGCTGTGGCTCTGTGCTCCATGCGTCCTCTTTATTCTAGGCGCCAGAAAAGCGTTTTCTTGGATAGCTACAGAAAGATTATTTAAAGTATAAGTGAATATTTGAACCTTTTAAAACTCTACAGAACTTCTGTGAATACCTTGTGCAGTAGGAAGATCTTTGGAAAATCTCTAAAGATTTGAAAAGCAAGCAATACTTTTAAGTAACCTATCACCCAAAAGAAGACTCTAAAGAGAAATTAGAGCACACCAATGTTCATAGCAACATTATTTACGATTGCCAAAAGTTGGAAACAACCCAGGTGTCCATCAACAGATGAATGGATAAACAAACTGTGGTCTGTTCACATGATGGAATATTATGCAGCTGTAAGAAACCTGCCCACAAAGAAAACTCATGGCTCAGATGACTTCTGTGGTGAATTTTACCAGATATTTAAGGAAGGAAGAATAACCAATTCTGTCAAACCCTTCCATATTGAAGAAGAGGGAATACTTTTCAACTCATTCTGTAAGGCCAACATTATCCTGTTACCAAAAACATTACAAGAAGACACTACAGACCAATATCTGTCATAAACATAGATGGGAAAATTCTGAACAAAATTTAGCAAATCAAATTCAGCAATATTTAAAAAGGATGATAAATCAGTACCAAGTGGAGTTTATCCAGGAAATACAAGGTTGGTTTAACATTTGAAAATCAGTCTATAATTCACCACATTAACAAATGATGAATGCACAACTGTGATTATACGGAGAGCCATTGATTGCTACTCTTTGGGTGGACTGTATAGTGTGTGAATAAAACTTTTAAAAAGATTACATTAAAAAACATGATCAACTCAATAGATGCAGATTAAGCATTAATTTCAACATCCTTTTCTGATAAAAACTTTCAGCAAGCTAGGAATAGAAGGAAACTTTCTTGGGAACTTCCTCAGTCTAATAAAATGACGTCTTTTTTTGCAGATCATGTGATGGTTTATGTAGACAACCCTATGAAACCAATAAAAAAGCTACTAAAACTAATAAGTGAGTTAAGCAAGGTCGTAGGATAAGGGATCAATGTAGGAAACTCAATTGTATATTTATAAACTACTAATAATCTGAAAAAATACTACTTACAATAGTATCAAAAATAAATACTAGGGATAGATCTGGCAAAAGATGTGCAAAATCTGTATCCTAAAAACTACAAAACATTGCTGAAAGAAATTAACTAAAAAAGTGCAGAGATATACTGTGTTCATAAGTCAAAATACTGAAAATTGTTAAGCTGTTGATTTTCTCCAGATCTATAGATTCTTTGTGATCACCAGCAATATCCTATATGGCTTCTTTTTTTTTTTTTTTTCAAGATTTTATTTATTTATTTATTTATTTATTTATTTTATTATTATTATTTTTTTAAGATTTTATTTATTTATTCATTTATCCCCCCCTTGCTGCTTGTGCTCGCTGGGTCAGCTAACCACGCCGTGCGGGCGGGCTTGCCTTCACCAGGAGGCCCTGGGAACCAAACCCGGGGCCTCCCATATGGTAAACGGGAGCCCTACTGATTGAGCCACAGCCGCTTCCCAAGATTTTATTTATTTATTCATTTATCCCCCCCTTGCTGCTTGCGCTCGCCGGGTCAGCCAACCACGCCACGAGGGCAGGCCCGCCCTCACCAGGAGGCCCCGGGAACTGAACCCGGGGCCTCCCACATGGTAAACGGGAGCCCCACCGATTGAGCCACAGCCGCTTCCCTATATGGCTTCTTCTTCTTATTATTATTATAGAATTTGACAAGCTGATTCTAAAATCTATATGGAAATGAAAAGATCTAGACTAGTCAAAACAACTATTAAAAAAAACAAATTTGAGGGTTAATGTTTCTTGATTTTAAGAATTATTATAAGACAATAGTAATCAAGACATTGTGGTACTGGCAACAAGATAGAAGATTCTATCAACGGGGTCCAGATAGAGACCCATACATATATGGACCTATATAGAGTTCAAAAATAGATTCATACATATATGGGCAATTGATTTTCTTAGGAGGTACCAGGGCTTGAACCCAGGACCTTGTACATGGGAAGCAGGTGCTCAACCACTGAGCTACACCTGCTCCCTGGCAACTGATTTTCAACCAAGCAGCAAAGACAATTCAGTGGATAAGGAATAGACTTTTCAACAAATGGTGCTGTAACAATTGGATATCCATAAAAAACAAACAAAAAACCAAACCTCACCCGTATAAACAAAAAAGAATCAGAATAGATTATAGTCTTAAATATAAAATTAAAAAAAAAAAAAAAAAACAGAAGAAAACACATGAGAAAATCTTTGTGATTCTGGGCTAGGCAAAGATTTCTTGGATGACACCAAAAGCATGGTTCATTAAAAAAAAAAAAAAAAAAAAAAAAAAAAGAAAAATTGGGCTTCACCAAAAAAAAAATTTCTATTCTTTAAAAGGCGCTACTAAGAAAAAGACAGCTACGGAGTTGGGAGAAAAATATTTGAAGGGCATATGTCTGATAAAGTACTTGTCTCCAGATATAGGAAGGACACTCAAAACTCAATAAGAAAACAAACACTACAAAAAAAAAAAAAAAAAAGAAAAAATGGGCAAAAGATCTGAACAGACATTGCACTAAAGAAAATATAACTACATGACAGGATGCTTAACATCATTAGTTATGAGGGAAATGCAAATTGAAACCAAAATGAGATTCCATTATCCACCTATAAGAATGGCTAAAATTTAAGACTGATCAGAACTTAAGTGTTGCAGAGGATGTGGAAGAACTGGAACTTTCATATACTATATTGTAAAAGAGTTTGGCAGTTTTTTAAGAAGTTCAATATACACCTGCCATATTCTCCAGCCATTCTACTCTTAGATAGCTACCCAAATAAAAATGGAAGTGTATGTTCACAAGACTTGGACTTGAATTTTCATAGCAGCTTTATTCGTGATAGTCACAAACTGGAAACAATGAACAGGTAAATAAACCAATTTTGGTATAAAAATACAATGGGCAGAGCAATAAAAGGGGATGAATATTGATACAACGGGGCCTAATTGTACTGAGTGAAATAAAGCTTATTAACTACTGTGTGATTCTATTTATATAAAATTCTAGAATATGCAACCAAATCTATAGTGACAAAGATTACTGGATGCTTAGAGAAAGGGGTGGTGGATGGCATTAAAAAAAAGGCACAAAGAAACTTTTGGGGATGATGATACATTCACATATTGATTGTGGTACGGCTTCACGTGTGAACACACGTCAAACCTCATCAAATTGCACAATTTAAATATGTGCAGTTTACTGTATCTCATATATGCCGCCACAAAATTGTTAAAAATGTAATTCATGTTCAAACCATAATCTTTCAGAATTCACTCTCGTAGCAACATTTCATTTAATAAAAACCAATTCATAAAGCAAAATTTAAAAATGCATGGGTTACATAATGTTGATTTCAGGTTTCCTTTTTTCTTGTAGCACCATAGTACAAGGTCACAGCTGTCGATTTCAAAGTTTGCTGCCACTGCAAATATTCTCACTATCCTGATTTTGTGATAATCAGGGTATGCTAAACATTCACTATATTAGAAACCATGCATGTGTCCCCAGACCTAGTTTTTCTCCCTAGGTCTGGTTTTTAGAATGCTGGTGATAAACCAAGCCTGATCTATTATATGACCATTTTGTATGGGAAATGACTGTAACTCTAGGTATCTTTGGTCAACCTTAAGAGATATAGCAGGGGATCTCATGTGGCTCAAATGGTTGGGTGGCCCTCTCCCATATGAAGGGACCTGGGTTCCATCCCTGGTACCTCCAGGTAAAAATTAAAAAGAAGAAAAATATAGAAGGCACATGGGCCGCCAGGGCCCATGAGCCACACAGCAAGATGACCTCCTAACAAGAGAGTGACACAAGGAGAGCCAAGACCAGAGGCGCCAAAAAAACTAGGAGGCAGTAGGACGCCTCTCTCCCACATCAGAGACTCCGAGGATGGAATCCCAGTGAAGACAGGAGGAGAAAGATGAGAAGAGGGTAGGATGGATAAAAGTAAGTAAATAAATCCTTAAAGAAAGGTATAGGGAAGTAAGATACGGACTATAGTTAGTAGTAATATTTTGACGATGCTCTTTCATAATTTATTAACAAATGTTTCACAACAATGCAAAGTATTTGTGGTGGGGTGATGTGTGGGAGCCCTGTATGATGTTATGCATGTTTGTTTCACAATTTCATAATGTTTACTGAACACTTGTTGTTTATGGTCATGTATGAATGATATACTTCACCTGACACAAGGACAGTACTTGTACCTCGCACACTTGAGTGTAGCTTCACCTAAGCACTCTCCGCTCAGTGTGCGAGCTCCTACCCGCTCCTATAAGTAAACGCGTGCAATTTCCTTTGTGTGGCGCTAAGGACAAATGATGCAATAACCCAGAGCCGCACCCGAAACTCGGTGTCCGCCTGAGGATTCCAACCATAAAGCGCAGAGCGACAGCTGGTAGACGGGCTGAAAAGGTTCGGGAACTGGCAAAGCATAAGACACCGGCTCCAGCCTATCCCGGCTTCCGCCAGGGTCACGTGCTCGCACCAGCTGTGTCCCCGCTTTCGCGTCCGGCGGGGCGCCCAGACCGTGGACTCTCGGATTCCGTGCGCGCCCTCTGCTCCGGCTCCGGCAAGCACTTCCGCCCGCCGTCCAACCAGCTGCAGAGCACCAGTGTCCTACGCGGTGCACGGTCCCCCGGTACGCGTCTGTAGGGGTGAGGGAGGGCGGCCTGCAGTACCTCTCTCCCTTGAGGCTGAGCAGTCTCTCACTTGCTCAGCTGGACGCCTTCGGTTCGGAGGGCCCAGCCCCCCACACGAATACACGTTTGAAGGCTGGTCTTAGCGTGCTAGGGGCGTTCGTCCTATCAGAGCTCCAGTTTTAGAAATGCGGAAACCCAGACGCGGGGACCGAGAGAACCCAGGTGTTCTGACCCCGCACCTCGAGGGCTAACTGGAGTGCCTCAGTCCCGGCGCGGTTTAGTCGTGAGTTCTGAGTCTTCTGTAACACTGTCCGCTTTTCCTCCGCGTCCAGCCCTTCGGACCATGCCCGCGGGCGTGCCTTGGCCCACCTACCTGAAAATGTTGGCTGCCAGCCTCCTGACCATGTGCGCGGGGGCCCAAGTGGTGCACAGATACTACCGGCCAGACCTGGTGAGTGCTGGAGGGTCCCTTGTTCTCCGCCCCTCGACCACACCATTGTCACAATAGCAAAAGTGATCGTAAAACGATAGTATCATATACGCCCAAGGCTTAAAACTTTGTGTGGCATCCCATTGCATTTAGAACAGTCCATGGCATTTGAAATCTTACACAATTTGGCCCCAGCGTGCGACTGGCCTGATCTCTTAAGATTTCCCCCCCTTGTTCCCTTTGTTGCAGCTGCATCGGCTTCCTTGCTGTCCCTCAAACCCATCAAGCATTTCTCCAGGGAAGCGGCTGTGGCTCAATCAGTGGGGCTCCCGTTTACCATATGGGAGGCCCCGGGTTCGGTTCCCGGGGCCTCCTAGTGAGGGCAAGCCCGCCTGCACGGCGTGGTTAGCTGACCCAGAGAGCACAAGCAGCAAGGGGGGGATAAATGAATAAATAAATAAAATCTTTAAAATAAAAAAAAAAAAAAAAAAAAGCATTTCTCCACCTCTGCTTGCTTTCTCCTCTCCCTGGCGTATTTTTCTTCTAGCCCCCAAGTTCAAGAAACTTCAGGTTTCTGCTCAGATGTCCCTGTCAGCAAAGCTTTCCTGGACAGTTAGAAAGGTATTCCTCCTCTGCTATTCCTCTCAGCTCTTTGTCTCCACTGAGCATTTGTCACAGTTTGCGATTATTTTATTCCGTTGTCTGTTTACTTGCTCATTTTCTCCCCGACTAGAATATAAACTCCATGAAGGAACTGTGCCTTACTAGTTCATCCTTCCATCTCAATTACTTAGAAAAATGTTTGGAATGTAGTAGATACTCAATAAATATTTGTTGAATGAATGAGTGAATATAGGCATTCAAAGGAGGGAGAAATTTAAACTAATTTTAATTAGCATTCATTGAATTAAATACTGGGAATTAAAGTTACTTTTAAGGAGTTAAGGTCCTGAGGAGGTGGAGGTGAGGAAGATATGCAAATAATCACAAGAGTGTGCTGAATGTTATTCTTTGGGCACAAATAGAGTGATTTGAAGAACAGTGTAGGAAACTGTCCTTGCTACTTGGTCAACTAACTTTTACAGAGATTCAACAATTTGTGTTTCTAATTTCAGCTAATTGTCACTACAATTTTGGCGGTATTTATCACTGTTTTCAGATGAGAAGACTGAGGGTAAGAAGAAAGTGACTTTCCAAAGGAACATAGTTTATGAGGAACCAAGTTGAGGATTTGAAGTCCAAGCTTTTTATTTGGTGTTCCTTCTTCTTGTCATTGTTCCTTCTACTAAAAAATGCAGTGCCCTTGTAAAAAATTCAAATTGTAGAGTAAAAAGTGAAAATCTACCATTTTTAACTTCCTTCCTCCTATCTATTCCTGTTTTAGTTTCCAAGGTTGCTCCTGAAATGGGCCAGGATAAATAATAGGAATTTCTTCACTCATGTCCAAATCAAAGCATCATCAAAATGATGCTTTCTTTGTGAAAACTGGCTGTAGCAATCCTTGACTCCTCTGCACATGGCAAGGTACATACATGGTGGTGCCTGCTGGTCTTTTGCTAATCTTCTGGGTTTCGTTGATTTCAACTTCTTGCTTCTGTGGCTTTCTCTCTGTGTGAATTTATTCTCTTATAAAGGACTCCGGTAATAGGATTAAGACCTGCCCTGACTGAGGTGACACTCATTAACTGAAGTAACCTCATCCAAAGGTCCTACTTAATGGGTTCACACCCACAGGACTGGATTAGATTTAAGAACATGTTTTTCTGGGATACATACAGGTTCAGACCACAACTGCCTACGCCTAACTGCCATTTATTGGTTGGTATATATTCTTCCAGACTTTTTACTAGTGTTGAATGTACACATACCATACATAGTTTGTGAGGTGTTTTTCCCCACATCATATACACATTTTTCTGCACCTTGCTTGTTTTGGGAAACATCTATGTAAGGAGACATTTATTTATATCGGTAGTCTTCTGTAGTATTTCATAATATGGATATTCCATTAATTATTTAATCAATTCCCTATTGACTTTTAGGTGGTATCTAGTTTTCGTACAAGCAATGTTACATTAGTTCTTTCTTACTATTCCAGACTATCTTTTTAAGACTTCTAGGGAAGCATCAAGGTTACCTAGTAGAGACAGAAAGAAATAAGAAGCTTCCACAAAAATGCAGTTTGGTTCTAGCTTGTGTAGGAATAGACATCAGGCAGGCCTTATAAAGGAAAAAATGCTTGGAATTTGATCCTGAGAAATTCCTTTGATTCCACCATCTCATTATAAGCACATGAGAATATGCTAGCATTGTTACAGCAGCTACCTTTGCCTTGGGAGGAGGCAGCACAAAGCCAGAATCTCTAGAAGGGGCAAACTGAAGGGTCTGAGGCCACCTCACCCTGATTGGGCAGGTGACATTGGCAGTGGAGTACCATTACAGGGACTTGAAGGCCAGGAATGGCTGGCTTTGTGTAGGTAATTGTATGCTTTACTAAAGTTAAAGGAACTAATGTTCTTTACCCATGTCTGTTGGTATTGTTCTAGCAATTACTGTCCCTACTGTAACAGCCACAGGCCTTGGCAGTTAGAAGGTCTGATTGGAGTCCAGAGCAGAGGAGACCATCATGGCTGCTGAGAGCTGCCTTACGGGAGAAGCATTAGGAATGCTTCTTTCTACTTGTACACTCAGCTCATCAGAATAGGAAAGGAGGCCAGGACCCAAGTGAGATGCTGTGTCCTGGAATAAAGAATATGCTTTTGGTTGAGCACCACTTTTGCATTTTCTCTGAAGTATCTGAGCAACCTGGACAGAGAACAGGAGGACAAGAAACCCTGTCAATGGGGTTCATGATAAGAAGTGACCAACTTTATTGACCAACCAACAATTAATTGTAAAGTTTATTTTGGGTTTTACTTTTGTTTCCATTTTCTTAGTTTGTAATCTGGGAGCAGGTGTAGCTCAGTGGTTTGAGCGTTCGCTTCCCATGTGTGAGGTCCCGGGTTCAATCCCTGGTACCTTCTTAAAAATTTTTTTAAAAATTGTAATCTACTTGTTAATGAAGGCATAGTAATAAAAGTCTGTCACTTTAGTTTTATATGGTACTGGAAAGTCTAGGCATTTTCAAGTATGTGTCTGAGTATGTGTATAAGAGAGTGGTTGTGAATATTTTATAGAAAATTGAAGCATCCTATTGTCTGCATACTTTGCTTGTAGTGAAGGGGTTGAAACTTCAAAATCCTTAAGATTGGTTTTAAGAGAGGAGATTGTTCAGACAAATTGGCTTTTATTCCAGTTTCCATACTTGAATTTTCAGAATGTCATTTTCACTTCAAAATTAGAGGAATGCTATGCAGTTCATTGCTCCTAGCTCTCCTATTACCTGGTTCCAAACTCCACACTCTTTCCTGAACTATTATATATATTTTTTGGGATTAATAATTGTTTGTTTTTTTTTAAAGATTTATTTATTCACTTTTATCCATTTTTACACCCCCCCTGCCCCCTCGTTTTTGCTGGTTTTTTTGTCTATTTGCTAGGCAATTGTGTCTGTTTCCTGCCCTGTCTTCTCATCCTTCTCCTGTCTTCACCGGAATTCAATCCTGGGAACCTGCGATGTGGGAGAGAGGTGTCCTCTACCACCTGCACCACCTTAGTTCCTGGTTTTTCGGCGTGTCTTGTCTTGGCTCTCCCTTTTGTCACCATCTTGCTGCGTGGCTTGGTGGGGTCTGGTGGCCCGCGCACCTTCTATATTTTTCTTTATTTTTAACCAGGAGGTCCTGGGGATGGAACCCAGGTCCCTCCATATGGGAGACGGATGCCCAACCATTTGAGCCACATCTGCCCCCGTTTTTTTTTAAATTATTTTTTTATTTTTAAAGAATCTTTAGATTACATAAATGTTACATAAAAAATATAAGAGATTCCCATATGCCCCTCCCTCTCTTTCCCACACTTTCCCACATCAACATCTCTCATTAATGTGGTACATTTGTTACAATTGATGAACAATTGTACTAACTATGGATTACAGTTTACATTATAGTTTACACTCTGTCCGGATTAATTAATTGTTAGGAGATAAAAGGGTAAAATGAGCCAGGTCAACTTTAGGCATTGGAAAGCTATTGAACTTAAGATTTGAACTTTAGGCCTTGGAAAGCTATTGAAGTTTTCTGATCTGATCGTAGTTGTGTCCAATAACCTTGCAGTTTTATGTACAATAACTTGACCAACAAATTTATCACTAGTCTTAAGAGCCCTTAGCAAGGCCTATTGATTCAGCACATTTATTAACTGCCTTTTATAATGTGAGGTATTCTCATAGAGTTATGGGAAATGAGGAGGAGATTAAGCTGTGATGCCTGTCCTCAGGGAGTTTACAGTATAAGCTGATATCTGATAGAAATAGATGTGCTTACAAATTATTATGATAAAGGGCCTTATGGTTAACTCTGAACAGAGATGGGTAAACAAAGTGTAGTAGGAATGGAGTAGAGGGAGTACCACATTTCAGCTTACTTGAGGTGCATTGAGGGGGGTAATGAGACTTTGGTAACGCCAGTATGGGGGGTGGTTTGGGGAATGGCTTTGGGAAGCATTCTAGGCGGTGATGTGTAAAGGCTTGGAGGTGGAGGCATGTAAATACAGTATACTCTAACCCAGCATTTCACCCCACCACTTCATTGAAATGCCTCTTCAGGACCCCAGGAACTTCCATGTTGTTAAATCCCATGGGTCAGTTATCAGTCTTTTTCTTTCTTGGTACATCAGCAGCGTGTTACACAGTGGAATACTCTCACTTCCTAGATGATCTCATCTCATCTCTTGGCATTAGTTATTATTTATACAGTACCAGTAGCTTGGACCTCTTTCTTGAACTCCAAACTTATCACCTGCACATTTGACAATTCCACTTCGCAGTCTGATGAGCATGCTCAAAACTGTGCTCCTGATCTCCCCACCCACTGACATGTTCTTGCTGTCTTCCCTATCACAGTAAATGGCAACTCTTTTCTTCCAAAACCCAGGAATCAACCTTAACTTCTCTTTCATACTGCTCATTCAACAAATCCCACTGGCTCAATGTGGAAAATACATCCAGAATCTCATCACCTCCATTGCTGCCATCCAGTTCAAGCCACTGCCATGTCTCATTTTAGTATTGTAATAACTTCCTAATTGGTCATTTAGTTTCTACCCCTTGGTCCCCTATAGTCTATTCTCATCAAAGCTACCGGAGTCATCTTTTTTATGCTTGAGTCAGATCATGTCACTCTTGTGCTCAAAATTTCTCCATCATTTCAGAATAAAAGCCACTGGAGGCTTTATCTCCCCTGCTCCCCGCCCCCCCTCCTTTTTAATCTCTGCTCTGTCTCCTCATAACTTCCCCTTGATCACTTTGTACCAACTATCCTATCTTTCTTTTCCTAAACACAAAGGCACACTCCTGCTTCTGGTCCTCAGTACTTGGGGTTCCATCTGCCTGAAACACTCCTATATCTAGGAGCTGCATGTCTGGCTCCCTCATCCTCCTCCATGCCTCTAGTCACCTTCTCAGCCAATAAGCCCATGAAAATATGCTCAGCATCATTAGCCATCAGAGAAATGTGAATCACAACCACAATGAGATACCACTTTATACCCATTACAATGACTAAAATTAAAACGACAGATGACAAGTATTGGTGAAGATGTGAAGAAATTGGAACCCTCAAATACTGCTGATAGGAGTGTTTTCTTTGGAAAACAATCTGGCAGTTCCTCAAATAAACATATAATTACCATGTGATCCAGCACTTCTACTTCTCAGTGAATACCTAAGAGATATGAAAACGTATGTCTACATGAACACTTGTAAAAATGTTCATGGCAGTGAAAATAGCCCAAATGTCCATCAACTGATGAATAGATAAATAAAATATGGCATATCTATACAATGGAATATTATTTGGTTAAAAAAAAGAAATGATGTACTGATTAACATGTGACAACATGGATGAACCTTGTAAGTGATAGAAGCCAGTCACAAAAAATGGACTACACATATTGTATGATTTCATTCCATTTATAGGAAGTGTCCAAAATAGGCAAATCTATGTGGACAAAAGGTAGATTAATGGTTGCCTAGGGCTGGTGGGGTTGGGTGAAAATGGGGAGTGACTGCTAAATGGGTATTGGGCCTCTTTTTAGGGGAATGAGAATCTTCTAAACTTGATTGTGGTGATGGATACACAACTCTAGAAATACTGAAAGTCATTAAATTGTACACTTTAATTGGGTGAGTTGTATGATATGTGAAATACAACTCAATAAAGCTGTTTATAAAAAACCTTACTTTCTCAGGCCTTTGCTGACCACCTTCCTTGAAGGTAGAGAATTTGTATTTTTTTGCTCACTGCTTTATGCCTTTTACCTAGTAGGCACCTAATATTTTTGAATTAATTCCAATACCTGTGTCCTGTTCAGGCACGTGGCAGATAGTTGGTAAATAGCATATGAGTGAATTTCCAAATGTGGAAAGGTTTATTCAAATTTATGAATCTGTCAGTTGCTATTGATGCAAACCATCCCTCTGTAAGTCCTGTAGTACTTAAAACATTGCCAGGCTGGTAGAATCTGGAAAGGGACTTAGATCAACCACAGGTTGATTTATTATTGAGTAGCAGGAGATTTTTTGTTGCTTTTTATGTTCTTTGCTTTCTTTGAAATCTTTCAGGTCACATTTAATTATGGTCTAAGAAAGCACTGGCATCTATAATTTATTGTTTTGTTTTGTTTTCTAGACAATACCTGAAATTCCACCAAAACCTGGAGAACTCAAAACAGAGCTTTTGGGGCTAAAGGAAAGACAGCACAAACCTCAAGTTTCTCAGCAGTAGAAACCTCAAAATTCAACTATGCCAAGAATTCTGTGAATAATATTGTAAATCTTAAATATGTATTATTTTAATTTATTGAAAGTCAAACTACTTGTCCTTAAGCATCTAATACAATGTTAACTGCAAGAGCCGAAGTGCTCAGTAGGTATTAATGGATACAATGAGATTTAATTATTTTTTGGCCAATAATTCTTGAAAACTGCCAAAGCTTATATCATCAGCTTCTGAATGTGGCTTGGAAGATAGTCTTGACTATTATGTGAGATAGAGTATTTACAAGGTCTTCTACCATTGTAATTCTGGTTTATTTTTCTGAATAAGCTTTGAATGTAATGGTGAATGGAAATTGTAAATTAACTATAATAAAAGTGAATTGACAATGAATGTTTATTGTGTGAACTTAATATTTCTCTAAATTTTGGAAAGTACTATTTGTACTTAAACTATATCAAGTTGGAACATTTCAAGTTTGAGGTTCTTTTGGAATTATGTACATACAACAAAATTATCAAGCCCTTTGGACTGTCAGAAGTTCTATACCCCCAAATTTGAGAAACCAAATTTGAATTTATTCCTAATATCTGTTTCCTGTGCTAGGCATATGGCATACAGTCAGTAAATAACACATGAATGAATTTCCAAATGTGGGAAGGTTTATTCAAATTAATTTGAATAATTTGGCATTTAATTTTTCTGATAAAATATATTTTTACATAATTGAAAAACTGAAATGACAGTTCACGTTTACATATAATTACTGGACAAAAGTAATTTATAGAGCAGTTAGCTTTTTGTTCAGGGCTATTTTTCCAAATGAAGTTTTCCAGAATTCTGCATACTTCAAGATAATGTCTAGGCTTATTCCTTAGCCAGTTGGCTACATGACATGGCTTTCTCGGGTCAATGTTGAAACCTTAAATATCAAATCCCTAAATGCCAATAAAACCTGTTGTTTCATTCTCCAAAATCAATGCCTTTTTCAGTTTAACAATATAAAGAAACAAAGAAATGGCTTATTTCCAGTCTTATATACATGATTCTTGATTTTGTTCTCTGCTGCCATGTCATCTTGCCTTATCAAAGATGCTTCCCACACAGAGGCTTTCTGATTCTGTCATTGGCAGAGATGAGTGGTAGCCTACCTAGTGAAAGGAAAGGCCCAGGATTCTGAAGTAGAATAGAAGGAGCTTTGAGGAGAGACTGCCTGCTGTTTGCTGTTTTATTTACTGTGACCTTGATAATGAGATTTACCTTCTCTGGACCCAATTTCATAGGTGCTATTATATTGAATACTTTTTTCTTGAAAAAAAAAAAAAAAAAAAACAATAAAAAAAACATTGTATAGTTCACAAATTGTGAAGTTTGCCACAGCTACTAATTGCAAGGGTTTTATGTAGAACTGGATGTTTGACAACTTTTCAATAATTTTTTTTTTTAAATGAAAGAAATTAGAAAATGAGTTCCTAAACACTAAATCAGAACTTCAAATCTAGGTGCCTAAGTTCCTCAAAGAACTGGGAATCCCAAAGTTTTCAGGATAGATACTTTATGGGTTAAAATTCTTGTTTTCTAACTATGAAATAATTTCATCAACTGAATTGCTAGATGGTGGTTATATTTCTCATTGCTAAACTGACATTTCCAAATCTTACCTCTAACTTTAGTATATGAATAGCAAACTTGTGAGCTTTGATAACCCATTTTGAAGATAACAGAGTGAAGCTCATTGCTTTCCAGAAGGAAGGGCTGGGGCTTACCCTTTGCATGAACAGAAGACCTGTCCACTGGGACCAGTTTGTAGCACCTGGGGTGGACCCTCACTGCCATGGATGAATGTAGTGGCTCCTACTTGAGAAGCACCCCATGCCTTTCTTTCACAGGTGATTGGTTTGGCTACTGAAAGAGTCATGATTTCAATCCAAGTCTCCAACAGGACAATGATCTCATGAAGGTGAAAAATTCATTTTATTGCTATCAAAATAAAATTTTACCTAAAGTAAAAATTCCATCTTTATTGCAGTAAGTGATGACTAAGTGACTTTCACCAAGATAAAATTTTTTTCCTTATTTTGAAGTTGACAACTGAAAAATATATGTTGTGGTGGCTATGGAATGTGTACATTCCCCCTCAAGAAAGGCTTGTTGCCCTTGTGCTAGGAGCGCTTTAGGTCTTTGTGTCCTCCAGTGATTGCTTTAGCTGCAGAGAGCAGCCTTGTTCAAAGTCCTGCACCTTCCTATATAGCTGATGAATGGTTGTAGAAAGGCCTGTCCATTTCTTCTGACGGGCTCATTTTAGCTCCAGAATTCAGCAGTTGGCTGAGGCTATCTTTGGGCCTTCAAGGCAGCTCATCTCCTTCTGTCCAATCCCACTTCCTTTCCTTCCACAGCCATTGATCACAAAAGCACTCCTTGATAAATACCCTGAATACTAAAGTCCATCTAGGAATGCTTCCTGAATAATCAAGTCTGTGACATACATAAACCAAAAACTAAAAGCTGGAAAACGGATGTGGCTCAAGAGGTTCGGCGTCCGTCTACCATATGGAGAGACCGGGGTTCGATCCCCGGTACCTCCCGGTAAAAAAAAAAAAAAAAAAAAAAAAAAAACTAAAAGCAGGGAAGTAGCTGTGGCTCAATCAGTAGGGCTCCCGTTTACCATATGGGAGGCCCCGGGTTCGGTTCCCGGGGCTTCCTGGTGAAGGCAGGCCCGCCCGCACGGCGTGGTTGGCTGACCCAGTGAGCACAAGCAGCAAGGGGGGGATGAATGAATAAATAAATAAAATCT
>JAKSZT010054303.1:616540-739091 GCA_026826555.1 Tolypeutes matacus | reverse complement strand
TAAAAAAAAAAAAAAAAAAAAAAAAAAATTAAAAGCAGTACAAGATTATACCTCAACAAAACTGTTAAAAAAAAAAAAAGTAGTCTGAGACAGACCAGTTGCAACCTGTTTGGTAATTAAATAATTTTAAACAGTTTTTGTACAAGGCATATACAACATAGCTGCTTGTTTTTACCAAAATCTGAGGGCTTTTTCTTCTTTCTGCTGGAAACAATGGAAACTTAAGAGTGTTCACTGAGAAACTATGAGAGGTTAAAAGTTTCAGGTGCCACCAATTTAATGTAATCTGATGGGATGTTTTTTTTTAAAGGGTAGAATTAATATATATTTTTAAAGCATAGAATTAATATTTTATTGTTATTAATAATCTTCATACATGATCTGAACTCTGTCCTCTGGGACCAGTTTGTAGCACTTGGGATGGACCCTCACTGTAAATAAAAAAAATTACAAGTTTAAAACAGCTGACGGCTGGTTATGTGTTCAGAAAACATGATTAATTCATTAATGGTGGCTTCAAGCTTTTTCATTGGTGCTAGGAAATTTACCCACCTTTTGTCCCTTTTTATAAAACTGAAATGTTGGCATGCATTTGACTTCAGTCTGCAGCAACATCTTGACAGTCATCCACATCTACTTTGAGGAACACCATCTTGTTATACTTTCCAGAGAGGGAATAAAACAAAGGTTTGATCATTTTGCAAGGTATGCACCACAAGGCTGAGAAATCAACTATTACAGGTTTATCTCCAGCACTGTTGAAGGCTGCCTGAAAAATCTTCCCTGCTCTTGCTGTGCTTCACGATTTTGGATGCTAGGGGCAGTCAGACGAGAGGACCCAAGCACGCCTTCCTTTTATAGCACCATGGGGCAGGTTAAGTATATCTTAATCTTCATTAAAAATGGTAATTTTATTGGCCAAAAAATTGAGAACTTTGTAACAGCTAATGTAACATATTGTGAAAGAAAGTTGTACCTTAATTATACCATATTTATGACAGAGCTGACATTTTATTATTTCTTACAAGGGGAAAACAAACAGAGCAGATCTTAAAAATTATCCCCCCCACCCCCACCCCCCGTGACTCCTTCATCTGTTTACTCATTGTTTGCATTCTTGTCTGTTTTTTCTTTATCTTTAGGAGGCACGGGAACCAAACCCAAGACCTCCCTTGTGGGAGGTGGGTGCTCAACTTCTTGACCCACATCTGTTCCCTGCTCATTTTTTTTTTTTTTCAAGCATATACATTCAAGCAGAGAAGCTGGTAATTTCAAAGTGATAACTGCTAACGAACCCTAGAAAAATACAGGAAGTCCATAAAACACTACTTGAATTATCAGGCAAACTGACTTTCTAGTACATAAAATTAGATTTCACAGAATTTCCTAATACACAGATGGTCTTTGAATAAGCAATTGAAAAGAATACCTTACAGCTCTTCCCTACCACCCCCCCACCCCGCCACCCCCCAGTTTAAAATGAAACAAAAAAGGAGAGACTATTACATTTGGGATAGCTCCAAGACTTGTGAAATTAGAGAAATTGTTTCTCCCATAAACTCAAGTCCATTTTAGGATAAATAAAAAAATGATAGCTCAAGATGAATCTTCACTTAATGCCCAGTTATCTCTGACTGGTAGGACGATCAGTGAGGTTTTTTCAAAGTAAACTTGAGATAATTTTAGACTTTAGATAATTTTTTAGAGAAAAATTACAAAGATAGTAGTTTCTATATACCCATCACCCATCTGTTTTCATTCATATTATCTCACATTATATGATGCATTTGTCAAAACTAGGAAACTAACAATGATAACATTATTAATTATGCTCCAAACTTTATTTCGATTTCACCCGTCTTTTTCCATTTGCTTTCATTTATCTTCCAGTTCCAGGATTCAAACCAAAGCCCTACACTGCATTTAGTCAACTTGCCTAGTCTGCTGGTTTTTTTTTACTACCTTGACAGTTTGAGTACTGCTGTTATTTTGCAGAATGTCCCTCAAATTGGGTTTGTCTGAGGTTTTCATTATGGTGGGGTTATAGGTTTTTGGAAACAATATCACATAGGTGGAGGGCCCTTCTTACTGAATCCTCTTGGGGAAACATGTCACTAGTGACCTGACCTTGACCTTGCTTAAGGTGGTATCTGTCAGGTTTCTCCATTGCACAGTTAACTATTTTTCCTTTCCCATACTCTTCTTTGTAAGTGAGCCACTAAGTCCAGCTTACACTCAAAAAGGAGAGGGAATTAAGTTTCACCTCCTGGAAGGGGGACCTATCTACAATATTTGGAATTTTCTGTAAGGAAGACTGTCTTTTTTCCCTATGGTTTTAAAAAAGATCTGATTTTCAAAAAACTTTTCTTCAATAACATGAAGTACTTCATACTTTAGTAAACAGGAAAAAAAAATCCAAAACATTTTGTTTTTTTGTTTAAATCAGACAAGTATCATATAATTCTATACAATTTATTGTATATTGTAAATTATGAAAACAGGGAAAAAACACTGGATATTTGGGAACTTTTTTATTTTTATACATGACAAGATTTTACACCAAGAATAGTCAGTTAAATAGTACAAATTTACATTCATGAGGAATGTTAAAAAAAAATTCAACTAAAAAAACCCACTTCTTCCTGTGACCCACCATCCCAACGTTTTACAGTGCAGGGGAGAAGGGGGCTGGGGGGAGCATCCAAAACAAGTCTCTCCCAAAAGAAATGACTTAAATTTCACATTCCCTCTTCATATAAGATCCAAATGGTGTGTGTTCAATTTACAATTCATCTTTTTCAGCTGTAGATTTCTGTGAAAACAGAAAAACCAGACATTAAAAGCCAGCAGAAAAAAATCCTAGCTTACAGAACGTTCATGTAAGGAAATAATTCAAACGGGCCCAGTTTATTTTTGGATATTTCATACGTGGGCCAGAATGTCACCTTACTTATTTGCAAAATACTTTAGAATCCACCAATAAGATCATGGCTCTTGAAAATGAAAAGAAAAACTTAAAAGAGCCCAATGTTGCTACATGATAAAGAAGATGCAAGTAACGAGGAATATAAGAAACATTGTGGGCTGAGGAAAAATCTATTTTAAAACCACCTTAAAAGTTCAAGTTCCACTCTTGATCTGATGTATACCTTTGTTGTTTCTTCTTCTTCTTCATCTGTTCCTGCATCCATTTCTTCTTCTTCTTCATCTTGCTCTGTGTCTTCTGTTGTGTCTTCAGGTTCTTCTTCGGGTTCTTCTTCCACCTTGAAAACAACATTTATGAGCCCATTAACACCTTGTATCAATCTTCACTTTGCTCATTTAAAATGTTTAAGACCCTAGGTTTCACTCCTGTTTATTCAGAATTGCATAGTAAATCCTCTAATTAGAATTAACAGTCAAGTTAACAGGCAAAAAGGACAAAAAAAAAAAGGAATCTCTCAAATTCTAGCACAGTGCTTGGCACTGTGGGGATTCAAATATTCAATAAATTGTTTTTAAAAATAGAAAAGAAGTCCAACTTCTTGAAGCTACATCCTTTTACCATGGGAATCATATTCTTAAAGAAAAAATAAATCTATGTGGGGAAGCTGGGGGATACAAACCTTTGCATCAGGGTCAATGTTCAAACTGAGGCGAAGCATTCTTTCTATTCTATCTCCATAGGCTTTAGTGTCCGGTAAAACATACCCTGACCGTAGTGTTGCTGTTTCAAACAAAACCACAGCAAGGTCCGAAACTGTTTTGTCATCTTCATCTTCCTGAGATGGAAGAAATCACACACTTGATTAAAATTTGAAGATAATAATTATTAAAAGACAAAAAGGGAGCAGATGTGGCTCAAGCGACTGGGTGCCTCTCTCCCATATGGGAGGTCCCGGGTTCAGTTCCCGGTGCCTCCTAAAAAGAAGACAAGGAGACACAGAGAGCATACAATAAACAGACATAGAGAGCAGTCAGTGAGTGCAAACAATGGGGAAGGGGGTGGTAGAAATAAATAAATCTTAAAAAAAAAAAAAATAGGAGAACGTCTATAGTATTACCTTAACCCGCCGAAGCATATCTCTGATCAGCGGATGTCTGGGATTAATTTCAAATGTTTTCTTCTGACTGGCATAATAACTGTTAAAGGATAAAAATGAACATTAACAAAATATATCAATTTTTAGTGTCCATACATTTCCCTTATTCTATTACTAACTTTCATAATAACAGGGAACTACTCTTGAAAGAAGTCGAGATGTACTTAAATTGCTACATCATGCTTTCCATTTTAAAGGAGGATGACATGGGTGGTAGAGGGAAGGGTGCACTGATTAATCTCAAGTGCCTAAAACACTGTATTGAGTGACTGAACTGATTTAACATCTCATTTGTCCCCTCAGTTTATTCTTACTGCCTAATTGCTGCTTTGTCTCTTGTAGAGTTCTCAAAAGTCTAGGTATTTCCTCTGGATGCTGCTTAAATGCCACCTTCTCCATGATGCTTTCATCAACATGGTTCCAAGAAAAACTGCTTCCTTTATTGAGTACAGCTCCCATTGCACTTTGAAAACATCTTCATAATCTTTAGCATTTGACTGTTGGTTGAGACTGTTCTCTTTCCAGTAGCAGCAAATGAGGACAAGGATGAGGCATGCCTGTCCCTGTCTTATTATACCCATTATCTATGCAGCCCTGGCTATTTGAGGGCTTAGTCTGAATGTCACAAAGAGAGCTGTCATGCTCACTTTTGACTGCTGTGTATTGACAAAGTAGGTGCTCAAATGTTTGTTGAATGGAAGAGAAAATACTATTAGGTAGACATTTATTGAATAGCAACTATACTGCTACAGCGGGGTAAGATAAAGAGAACACTGTTCTTCTTTGTCCTGTTTACAATCTAGTTAAAAGACATATAAACAACAACATTTTAGCATCTTGAAATATGTGTGTGTGTATGTGTATGAGATGTGGAATGATGACAACAATGGAAACGATACTTGTGAGAAGGACTACAAGGAGGAGAAGAATCCTTAATCTAGGCCTTGGACCAAAGGATGATGACTAGGTAGCAAGTAAGAAAGAAATTATTCCAGATGCAAGAAGAGACAATAAAAGCAAGAAGTGATTTCAAGGCCACTGCAGGAACATTAAAATAAAGGGTACCAAAAACCTACTATACCTCTAGTTCTTAGCCTTTGAGCTCAAATATTGTTAACTTGATGGTCTCTTGACCCTTTACTTTATGGGGCATACTGCTCGAGTACCTATAATCTAATGTACCATAACATTATTTGAGAAATGTTATTGTCATTAACCTCATCTGTCACTAACAACACTATCAAAAACTGTAAAAAGAAGTTCAGATACCAGGTTATGTAAAGTATATACTCTAATACAAAAGTAAAGATAATCTACGTATAACAGATTACCATTGGCATATATAAAATACTGTAAGACAGTAAGTCATGCATCCAAGACTTTTTCTTTATCAATCCAATGTACAGGAATCTCTGTAAGCTTGTAGTGTATTTCATATATAGTATATCTATACAGCGGACACTTAAAACACAAAACTAATCTTTGTTTAGAAGGTGACATTATGTCCTAAAGGAAGGCTAGGTAAGAGCTATCACCATGATAGGGACTTCCCAAGGATGCTTACTTAGTAGAGATGTCCTTGCCAGTTTGGTATGCTTGAGCCTTCATGATTCTCTCCATGTTGCCAGACCAGCCATACTGGCTAGCCACAAGAGCACATGGAGACTCTGTCAGGCGCTGAGATACCACAGCCTTTTCAATCTTTGGATAAGAAACCAAAAGTTAGCAAACATCTACAGTTAAGGTCATTCAGTAAATGCATTTCAATTTTTCAAGAATCCATCTCTTAAAATCATAAACACAGACGCAGGTCATAAATGTGCCTTCAATTCAGGTTCAGGAATTCTTAGGAGACACTGTCATTTAGTAACCTGAATTTTTGGGTCAAGAAATGCAAATACTTAAACACCAACTTTTTAAAAAATTAAGTTATTAAAAAAAGGTATTAAAACTAGAGAAAAATTTTCTGAGTTACAAAGAAATAATAGTACTCAAATATAGAATAACCACTGCTATTATCTTTTTTGATAAATTTTAAGCTCCTCCTCCCAATTTACCCAGATTATTAAATGTTGTTCTTTACAACTCAGTGGCTACCTAATAACCCACTGTAGAGACACAAAGTTTAATTTGTTGCCAACAATTTCTTTTTTCTTAAATGTGAGTGCTAACATTTTCACCATGTGTAATTTCAGAAGAATACCTTGTCCTTAAGGGCTTTATCTTTCATCCAGTTGAGGAGTGGTTCAAATTCTTTCTCAACTGCTTCACGACTCTCCTTAGTTTTTTCACTTTCATCAAATTTTACTCCTTCCTTGGCAACATTCTGGAACCTCTTCCCATCAAACTCAGGGAGTGCCTGAATGCAGTATTCATCCACAGGTTCTGTGAGATAAATCACTTCATAACCTTTTTTCAGAAGTCGCTCAACAAATGGAGAAGATTCAGCCTAGAAAATTAAGGTAAACAAGCAAAGTTTTCCAAGTCTGGTCTTGGCTTATTTATGTGCTCCAGTAGCTATGTTTGTTTAGTATTAACCCCTTTTTAGAGATGAGAGGTATAAAGAACATCAGTGACTTTCCTGTCAATGACTGACCACTCTGATCAGTCTCATTACTCTACTTACACAATAAGTTTTCCCTTTTCTTCCTCAAAAGTTGGCTATAAATTCCCAGCTACACATCAGGATCCTTGATGTTTGGAGTTCATCTCACCTCTTTTCTGCTGGACCCAGCCATGAAGTAGATTTTGTCCTGTTTTTCCTTCATTCTCTCCACATACTGGTCTAGACTTGTAATGTCAGTTGAATGATGAGAAGACTGGAATCGAAGAAGTTTAGCAAGACGTGTTCGATTTGAGTGGTCTTCAATCACACCAAGCTTGATGTTGGTACCAAATTCCTTCCAAAAAGTATCATTGTATTTCTCATCAGCAATCTTCTTGATCATGTCCAGAGTTTTACGAACAAGCTTCTTTCTAATCACCTTAAAAAGATTAAGCGATTACAGAATTTATTTGAGAACCTACAATACATAAGGTGCTAAGGAGTACAGGTGAAAGAAGATACAAAGACAGGGCACCATCATTGCTTTTCATTAAGGGCAGGAAATGGTGGCATGCTCCTATGTCAGACCAAGCCAAAACGTTAACATTTATATTCTAACCTTAGAACTCACTGACAATCACTTTCTAGGGTACATAGAAGCAAGTTAAATATGCTACCTTCAAATACTTTTAAATTTTAAAAAGTCTTCTAATTATAGAGATTCCGAAAAACTGATAAATGAAAAACTGAAAGAACTGATAAATGGATGGATAAAGCCTATAGGCTATAAGGCAAAATATTATACATGGATTAAGTAGTGGACATATACTGGTGTTGATGTACAATTCTTTCAACTTTTTGTACTTTTGTGAGAGTTTTGTGTATATGTCTGAAAATTTGTTATAAAATGGGAGAAATAGAACTAGTTTCTCAGGATCTGAGAGAACCCCAGAGTGAAATGAAATTCATCTGAATAGCTGAGGAAAAGACTCATCATCTGGTGGCTCCACCAATGGAGCTTGTCCTCTGAACATCCAAGAGCAAGGTGGCCATTTCCCTTCCCAGAGACACTTACCTTAAGCAGCTTATGTTGCTGAAGAGTCTCACGGGAAACATTCAAGGGGAGATCATCTGAGTCTACCTTCAGACAGCAAAAGAAAATTCAGTGAGCCATAACAACTGGAGGGAAAAAAAGCAAAAACAACAAAAAAAACCCCAGCACTGTCAGACCGCCTGCACGCCCCCCTGCCAAATTTCCAGATACTTACAACACCCTTGACAAAATTAAGGTACTTAGGCATCATATCATGGAAGTCATCTGTGATGAATACTCGGCGCACATATAGCTGAAGAGAGACAAAAAGAGTCACTTCCTGAAAAGTTTACTTTCAAAATTTAAACTCATATACTACTTAAAAACCTACCTTAATATAATCACTCTTCTTAGATCCATATTCGTCAAATAGACCACGTGGTGCAGAGGTGGGTACAAATAAAATTGATTTGAAGGTAACTTCCCCTTCAGCAGTGAAATGGATGTAAGCCATGGGGTCATCACTTTCCTATGGAAAGTTGGTATCTTAGTCATTCAAAAGGCGTAAGAAAAAGGCAGGGCAAAGGCTAGGCAATTTATTATAAGGTACACACTCAGTTTAGCATGTAACTATAAAACAGTTCCCTTATGAAAGGAAGGGAAGTGGGATATGGAGAAAAGAAATAACTAATGTTGCAAATGTAACTAGCTAGATAAAGTTGTTTTGATGTGTCTGAGAAAGCAGGATAGGAAAACACCACCTTGTCTAAATGACAAAAGAACGTTGGGCTACAGAGAGTACTCAGAAAAAGATTTCTTCTATGGAATATGGTTGATAACAGTGAATATAAAAAGAAAGGTAAATAGTTTATAAAGAATAAAGGTAGAAATCCCCTAGAAATGCATTATCTATCACTCTACCCACATATGGCTATTAAGCACTTGAAATATGGCTTGTCTAAATGAGATATGCTATTAAGAATAAAACACACACTGGACTTTGAAGACAGTATTAAAAAAAGCCACACATATTTCTAATTGACCTGTCCTAGATGAAAGTAAATTTATACACACTTGGACTTATGAACCAAAGGAAAGTTTTAAGAAGTGAAGCTTAAAGGATGGTTGATGTTGTGGCAGTTTGAGATTATTTTGAACCCCAAAAAACAGAATGATTAAGTTTATAAACTGGTCTGTTCCTCTGAGTGTGATACCCTTTGGTTGTATTAAATTCAAAGGTTTTAAATTTACTTGATAAAAGATTGGGTCTGAATCGACCAGTCAGTAGGGCTTGGGGTTGAGTCCCTGCTGATAGGAACAGACATTCACAGAAGATGACACAGGAAGAGAGAGAGCCCCATAGACACGAAAGAGGAGAGAACTTGGTCATTTCAGTCCTACCATGTCACAGAAAGGAGAAGGCTCAAACAGCTAAAGCCCTGGGAAGAGAGACAAGCCCTATGCCAGCCTACAGCTGAGATCAGAAGCTGGGCCCATGGAGCCTTAAGAGGAAGAAGACCCAAGAGACCAGGGAGAGATCGCCCACCATCTTGCTTCAACACATGGCCACAGACTTTGGTGAGAAAGTACCTCTTATGGTACCTTGAGTTGGACTCTTTAGGACCTTGAACTGTAAGCTTTTACCCCAAATAAACACCCTTTATAAAAGCCAACAGATTCCTGGTACTTTGCATTGGCGCAGACTAATACAGATGTTAACATAAGAAAAACAAAGTTAAGTAACAAACCAATAGATGGAATGATGGAATAAAAGACTAAAGAAGAAATGCAATCATAGATTGTAACATTTTATACAGTTAAGTCCATTAAACTATTCTATTTTATACAAAATGCTGTTTGGGGAAACATTACCTTGAAACAACCTTAATCAATGCTAATTTTGAATTCTTAATAGTTAGGAGAAGGGATCAGTAAAAGAAAAAAACGAGAGACAAGGGAACATGGAATTAGTAATTATTCCTAGGCATAGCCCTCACAATATGTGTTTGATGTTGTTGCAAACAAGCCCTTTAAAGATCAGGTTAAAAGCATTCAGTAACATGATTTCATGTTTTATGGGTTTTGTGGTGGAAACCAAACATCTACCTTTGCAAGTTGTTCTTAATCTTTTTTGTATCCACACACAATCTGGTGAAACCTACAGAGTTCTGAGTGAAATTTTTTAATAACAGATAAAATAAAATACACAAGATTTGAAAGGAGCCAACTGTACTGAAATAGTTCTAAAACTGTTTTAAAAACATTTTTGATATAGCAATGGATTTCATTATCACATTAAAAGCTGGAATTGATTCTAATTACCACTGTAATTCTGAAGTACTAGTGAGATGAATCATTCAATTTAAATAAAAACAATGTGCTCTGGAAACCCATTGCTGTCAAAGACTCGCCAGTGAAATTTAAAACAAAATGGTTTCATAATACAAATAGGAAAACAAATTTTCTAAATATACTGTTTTATGTAAATGTGAGTTTTATTACAAGTTAATACCACCTCACTCATGGTCACATACCATAGTCAATGAAACTTAATAGGGTAACATTTTATCTACTCACTAATCACCCCAAAGCTAGAGTATTCTAAAATATTTACCTTTGAAAACGATTTGTAGAAAGCTTTGTATTCATCATCTTCTACTTCCTTTGATGGTCTCTGCCATATTGGTTTGATATCATTCATAAGCTCCCAATCCCAGACAGTTTTTTCAACCTGAAGTTATAGCATTCGATTAGTTTCTTCTAGCACTCATTAACAGTTATACTAGCAGTAACCCACAGCCCAGTACATTTCAAAAGAATATGTAAAGCACCAAAGGTTACCTCTAATCTAATATGGTTCCTGTCAACTGGACCAAAATTTTAAAAGCAGAAAGTATCCTCAACATTTAAGACTTTGATATTTAATATAAAGATAGATATTCTACTACCTCAGCAGGTCAGAACAGTTTTCATGGTTAATCCCCCAGATGACAAGATACAGAGAGTTTTTCAGATTTTAAAATTCAAAACTTAATATATATAAATCAACTAAGGCCTTGTTTTTAAAAGCCAGGCCTATGGTCTTCCCACCTGGAAAAAGCAGAAGTTTTTCTACTTTTGATGAATTGACAGTTACCTCAAATTCATCTGTGTATACTCCAGTTTTCATGTTTTCTAATATATCCTAAACTATTTTTTTAAAGTAGGGCGATGAACCAGACTTACTTTTTTAGTTTTAGGCTTCTTTTCTTCATCTTCTTCTTCTACTGCAGCTTCATCATCAGATTCTTCTTTTTTCTCTTTTGTGGATTCTTCTTCATCTATGGGTTCCTCAACAGTTTCGGTCTATTGAAGTAGGAAGTAGAATTAGATAGTTAATAAACTGCTTTGCTTAATAATTCTGATTTAATCTGTAGACTGAATTAGATTTACTAAGGAATAAAATTAGTTAGAAAAAATAGGTCTTCAATAAGAAAACTATGAGTAACTTGAACTGAAAGAATCACACTTAATCTTCATTCTGTAAGTGTTAAATATAGATTTACCTTGCTGCTCCATACATAAATAGGAAAGTTTATGAACTGTGAGTACTTTTTGACAAGATTTTTGATTGTATCCAATTCAAGGTAATCAGATGCTTCTTCTTTTAAAACAAGGCTGTAAAGAAAATAAGAAGTTTATAGAGATACCCATGGTTTAGCAGACTGGATGATAAATTTGTCTACATACATCCATGACAATGCTAATAGGTGGCAGTTCCATATAATTCAAGATGTCCCCCAATAAGATCTGTGAGCTAAATATACCAAAGATGGGTATGCAAAAAGGGAAGAATCTTCTTTGCATTTCCCCAGGCGGAGAAAATCCTTGGTTAAAGTAGAATGTGAAAAGGTTCCTGACCTTCTAAACACATTTATTTTTTTATTTGAGGAGTTGAAATCGCAAGATAGCTCAACACAAGAAAGCACCGAAACATTCTGGAGGAAAATGGTGGTATCACATGCTTTCTAATTGCTCTTACTCTGGTACACTAGAAAGTTATTCAAATAAAAACGTGTTCCTTAAAAACATTACAAAGTATGAGTTACTGTTTATATTTGCACTATCCAAAACAGTAGCTAGTCACATGTGGCTATCTACATTTAAATCAATTAAAATTAAGTAAGATTTAATGTTCAGTTCCTTAGTTGCGCTGCCATATTTCAAGTGCTCAATGGTCCCATGTGGCTAGTGGTTGCCATGTTGGTCAGCACAGATATATAACATTTCCATTTCATCACAGGAAGTTCTATTGGGCAGCAATGGTTTAGATAATTTAGATAATTCCAGTCCTGAAAATTGCTTACTCCACCCCATAAATAACAAATCACACATACTCTCAAATACAGAAAGGCAGCTCAATTTTTATATTTGTGTTCCCTATAAGAATGGGGAGCCCCCTCTGCCCTCAAGCTTATAGCTTAGTGCTAAATGCCGACAAGTTGGCAGACAAAGCCTACTGAGGTGACTGAGTCTCTGGTCTTGGAGTATAAATCCTAGTGATTTGAGGGTGAAGGGAGAGGTTCAGTTTTGCATACAAGTGTAAGCTGCAGGTTAGACTTAGGAGAGGTATTCAAAGGCAGTTAGATACATGAGTACAGAGCACAGTAGTGAGAGCTAGACAAGGGGTTGGCAAACTATGACTGGCTCCCATAAAAGAAATTTTATCAGGACACAGCGTCACCCATTTGTTTATGTATTATCTGTGGCTGCTTCTAAGCTACAGCAGCAGAGTTGAGACATGGGACATAGACCATATGGCCCAGAAGCCTAAAATATTTACTAGCTGTATAGTAATTAAAAGAGAAAGAAAAAAAATAGAAGTTTGCTGGTCCCCGATCTAGACTAAGTATATAGATTTGAGAACCCTCAGAAACAGATGGAATTGGAGACCATGGCAGTGGATGATTTGCCTGAGGAACACAAGGATGATTAGAGGACTAACACAATTTTTAAAAATATCAATATCTGAGACATGGGTGAGGGAAAGAGAAAGATTTGCAGGGTCACAGAAGTTATTGCTGGATAGATGTTTCAAAAAGTGAGCAGTAGAAAGCTAATGCTGTAGAGAACAAGAGAAAAACTTAAAAAAAAAAAAAAAAAATCAGCTGGGTACACAGATGCTTAACTACTATATTCTTTTCTATACTTTTCCATTAAAAAAAAAATGCCCATAAAAAACAACAAAACAAAACAACCCAGAACCCACAGAGTTTAGCAACAAAGAAGATGGTGATTTACTTCAGTGAAAAAGTGGCAATAAAGCCCAGACATGAACAGAAGGTGAAGTAGCAGCAAGCAACTATGCTTTTCCATGAAGTACAAGTGTAAAGGGTGGAGAGGGAGAAAAAGAGAATGTGCAGTAGACAGAAGGGAACATGACACTACCTATACCCTCACCAATACATGTGGACTTCAGCATGTTTCCACACTGATAGGAATAAGGGGAGAGAAAAGCTGACTATGAAAGATGGGGGAAGGGATTCATTTATGCTTAGTCTCTGCTCAGAAGTGGAGGAAACCGCTTTAGGAAAAACTGAAGCACACCTCTCTTATAGTAGTAGGACAGAAGCAACTGTATCAGCACTCACTGGATACTAATAAGCACTTTTTATAATCACATGCATTTCTTACAGAATCTCTGATATGGGAACAGAAGTAGCTAATTTAGGGGTAGAAAGAGAAGGAGCAGACAGGCAACTGAGTTGTCTGAAGTCCATTTTATTGGTCAAATATGAGGTCACGTTCAGGGGACAGGATCCTGACCATGGCACTCCAGTGCCCTCTTCCTCCTCTTTATCCTTTGGCCTCACTGGACTTTCAGTTCCTCAAATGTGCTACGCTGTCTTGCCTCTGAAAAGTCAAATATGCTACTCTTGCTATCTAGAATATCTGTGCTTCCCTCCCCCCACCACCCCTCCTCCATTCTAACCTACCTCAGGAAGGCTTTCTGATATACTTTTCCCTCCAAACCTAGGGAGCATCCTCCTTAACTTCCTTTCTGGCACTTGTCACTCTGAAATTATTCCATGTCCTTTTTTTCCCCCTCACTAGACAGAGGATTGTGAAAGCAGGGACCACATTTTAGTCTACATTGGAGCTGTAAATACATAATAGGCACTCAAATGAATATTTACTGAGTGAACGGTGGGGTAAAATGATTTAAGGGAAAAATGCCAAGGAAAGCAGAACCTGTTTCATTTACTCATCAACCATCCATGCTACCTGCCTGAAACTGTCCTGATTACCCTTATTCATCCATACAAATATTTGCTAGTCAAGGGTTAGGTTCTGGGAATAGAGCAGTGAATACAATGTCTGTTCTCATGTAGCTTACATCCAGATAATCTTTCCTTTCTCTTAGCACCCTAAAGAGACATCTCCTGGGACACACCATTTTCTATCTCTTTCTACTTAGAGATCTGATTTACCTATGCTCCTCTAACACCCAGCAGTGTCTTAACCTCAGAGGGCACTGGGATATGTCTATCAGTGATGCCTCCTAAAGAGACTTGGAAATAGAAATGTTAATCCTAAAGGCTGGGAGGCAGCTGTGGCTCAATCAGTAGGGCTCCCGTTTACCATATGGGAGGCCCCGGGTTCGGTTCCCGGGGCCTCCTGATGGGGGCAGGCCCGCCCGCACGGCATGGTTGGCCGACCCAGCGAGCGCAGGCAGCAGGGGGGGGGATAAATGAATAAATAAATAAAATCTTAAAAAAAAAAAAAAATACTAAAGGCTGGGAAATGTAAGTTGGGAAGAATAAATTAGCCAAAGTACTAAAATGCAGTCACCTAATTAGTTTTCATTAAAGGAACGTCTGTGACAATGAAGACAGGAAATGTCACTTCTGGGATGAAGAAAAATTGGTCAAAATAAGAGGTACAGGCTCCTTTAGTGATCAAAACCTTTTAGTGTTAGAAAAACTTAAAACTATGAGTTAAGAAAAAAATTTGGGGGTTATAGACACATTTTCTTACTCACTTGGCAAGGTTGGGCAAATCACCTCACCTCTAAAATGGAATTTCATCTCTAAGGTGGTAAGTTAAAAAGAATAAAAAGGTTAAAAAGCTGCCCTGTCTGCTTCACAGAGTCTTAAATACCCAGATCTGTCTCGTCTATACAAACAATATTTTTGGGTTAAAGGGAATCCCGATTCCAATCCATAGTTTAGCTCTTTACCTCTGCTACCTCTTCTTCCCAGCTGACCTCCCTCCCCAATACTACCACAGAGTCAATGCTCACCAAGTATCTTCTCATCCAGTTCTGCCACCCTCTACACAAACAGAGAACTTTTCGATCAGTAAGTGCCACGCACTGAGTGGGAAGTCTTTCAATCCTGAGAACATGTTGTACCTCTATGCCTTCACCCACGATGCTCAAACCAAGCCATCTTTCCTCTGGGAGTCCTCCAATTTCCTTCTGCCTCTAGAGGAGCTAAACACTCTGTACTTTAGGCTCTCCATTTACAGCAGCAACCACAATTTTGTGTGTCTGGCCCTTAGGAAGTCCTCAACTATTTCTTCAAGGGATGAGAACAGTTCAATTTCCTCATCTTACTGGCAAGGAAATTAAGGCTCAGAAGAAGCCATGTGCTCAGAGAGCCAGAACTGGAGAGGTCAAGATCCTCATTATGCCTATAAATTCTTATTAGGACTTAGTAATACTCACGTAATTGTGGTTCCCCGTCCCAGAGTGTTTCCTCTTGGGTCAGCAATGACAGAAAACTCATTAGAGTCAGATTCCCAGATGTGCTGGGTGTCGTTGTTGTGTTTAGACGTGACAATAACCTTATCTGCTACGAGGAAGGCAGAATAGAAACCGACTCCAAACTGGCCAATCAATTCAGAAGTTGACTGGCCATCTTCTTGTGCCTCAGTCATTTTGTTTAAAAACTCACTTGTCCCAGATTTAGCTATGGTACCAAGGTTTTTAACCAACTCTTCTCTGGTCATTCCTACACCAGTGTCTGTAACGTGCAGCAGATTCTTCTCCTTGTCACACTAAAATCAAGACGAGACCAAGATAGTTAAACCTCCTTAATACCCACAGGAATGTTGGTAAATGTTGGGCTCCACACTGAAACTACCAACTCTGGGCCACACCAATTCCAATATAGAAAACTAAACTGAGACATTTCCTTCTATATAATATTTTAAGGCCTTTCCAGAAAATGTGCATCTTAGAGTACAAGCATCTTCATAGAGATTATTTTTAAGCTCAGTGTATTTTTTCAATTTAGTAGCTTGACAGAAATCTTCCCAAAGCTTAAATGTAAATGGGCAAAGCCTCTATTCAATTTGCAATTAAACCAGAAACTCTTGTCAGGAAATCTAAGCTTTGTTGGTGTAGTCTAAAGAGTGAAAAACCATTGACGTTCAGCACTTTACTATGAGACAGTATAATATAGAAAGGATGGGAATTGAATCAAACCAAGTTATTTCTGGGAAGAAAAAAAAAAATTTATAACAGAAAATTAAACTTCATGTTTTGCCAATTTCTTGGATAGAAAATAAAATGATTCAAAGCTTGTATGATTCTTGTACTTGGACTCTGTGGTATAATCCTCAATGTTCTTCACAGACTAATTCTGACCATCTGCCTATCAGACACACAGTAGAATTGTACTCCCTCTATTTAAGGTTGCGTAAAGCCATGTGACTAGTTCTGGCCAATGAGTCCTGAGTGCCACTTTCAGGCTGCAGCCTTTAACTGCTGGGAGACCCTGCAGAGCTCTCTGCACTGTGGCAACCAGCTACACTACAGATGGCGGCTGCTCAATCAGCTTGTGTCCTGGAGTGAGGATGATGCAAAGCAAAGGCCACAGGCAGCCTCTGATTTATGACTTAAGCCTGGCAAACTTTTTCTGAAGAGCCAGACAGTAAATACTTTAGGCTTTGTGGACCACATGGTCTCTGTTGCAAATGCTCAATTCTACTACTGTATCACAAAGCAATCATGAATAATAAACAAATGGGCATGGCTGTGTCCCAATAAAACTTTATTTACAAAAACAAGCAGCATGGGAAGCGGCTGTGGCTCAATCAGTAGGGCTCCCGTTTACCATGTGGGAGGCCCCGGGTTCGGTTCCCTGGGCCTCCTGGTGAAGGCAAGCCCGCCCGCATGGCGTGGTTAGCTGACCCAGGGAGCACAAGCAGCAAGGGAGGGATAGGTGAATAAATAAATAAAATCTTTAAAACAAAACAAAACAAAACACAAGTAGCAGGACAGACTTATCCCACTAGCCAGTTTGGTGACCCCTGATTTAAAGCAGTGAGATCTGAGGGTTGTTACTGCAGCATAATCTAGCCTATCTTGACTGATATGGATTACCTAGTTTAAAAGAAAATAAAATTGCTTTTAAGCTTACCTTAATTTTGACTGTTAGTTCCTCATTTCCAGAAAGGGCATTTTCATCAGTCAGTGAGATTAGCCTTATCTTATCTAAAGCATCGGAAGCATTTGAAATCAGTTCTCTCAGGAAAATCTAATTGGAAGCAAGATTTAATACACACTTAAGATTAGCCTCGAAATAGACAAGACATTGAATTTAATGATTTAATGTCAATTTTATTTCTCTCTGTACTCTGAAGACAGCACTCTTTAAGGAATAAAATTGCTTATGGTACAAGGGTGGCTTTACTTACTTGGTAAAATGAAGTAGCTTTTTACAAAAAGGACTGTAGGAACTACAAGGAATACCTAAACAGGTAACAGTGGCAAAATACTATACTCCTACCAGTGATCTTAATGTAGGGAAGGCTGGAGGAGTAAGGGAGAAAGGAAAGAGAAGAGGGAAAACGCTTGACACTGCTCACCCTTATTACACCCCAGAAAATAGGGAGATATCTATTAGCAATTCTTGTGCTGCATACTGGATTAACTACTTACTTGGAATTACTATGAAAGCAAACCAGTATGTACCTATATGAGAGAAAATTATACTATCTTAACTAATTGTTGCTTACCTCTTTGTTTTTATACAACGAATTGATAATCAGTTTCATCATTCTGTTAACTTCGGCTTGGAAGGCAAACTTTTCAGATTTTTCTCTAAGTTCTCTTATTTGGGATGCATTTAATCCATCCAACTGAATAGCTTCTTCCTCTCTAAGGAGATAGGTTAGATAAGCAAATACTGCATCACTTAAGTTTCCTTCAAAATAAAGGATCTGTGATGAGAGCACAAGTTGCCTCTGAAGATTGTCTTAAGGGTTAAAAGGGTAAAACAGAAACCTTTATAAAATCTTATTAATCTTCCATCTCACTATTATTTTACCATAATAGCAGGTTACCTTTAACACCAAATTGGAAATACTTAGTTCTTAAAATTGCCAGAAGAAAACCCCCATCTTTCCTCTACTAAAAGGCAAAGACACACTCATTTATGCTCCATGGTAAGGTCTGCAAAATTGTCAAGAAGACTGATGAGGCCAAATTTAAAAATGGTATGCAACAGAAATCCTGTATTTTACATTACTGAATGCATACACTAAATGAGTTGAGTACAAAACCAATTGAAAGTCTTTTCTAAGGCCTTAGGAATGTTGAGGGGCTAGGATTCCACAAGGAGGTTATCAAAACAGTTTTCAAAGAAATCCATTAAATTTTGAGCAGTAATTTCTAGAGGGAGATCATTAATGGATATAATGGGAGTTAGAGGAAATACTAATGTAGACACATATCTACTACCCTTAGAGCGCTCTTGGACCATGGGAAGTTACACTTTATCATGTACTTTTGGAGAAAAGATACAAAAAAGGCTACTGTAAAGCGCATTCATCAGAAAGGCAGATCTGTATACTTTCAAATGAATACAAACCTCTGTACTACTTCATCGTCTGTCCTAGAGCCTTCTCTGCTTTTGCCCAGATCCTCTTCTACTGTACCATCCACATCAACTTCATCATCAGCTCGGACAGACCCTGAAGGTTAACAGAATAAAACTCTTAAATACTGTTGCTTCATGCACTTCTCAGAAGAGGGCAAAAGTGGGGTTGCAAAATTCAGTTGGTAAATATGGGAGGTGGGGATGCAACTGGTTTCAATATCCAGTGTAAACCTAAGTCTGCATTTGAAGTTCAGACGCTGAGGGCCCCCTAAGTACATTCTGAAATACGGAGGTCGCCATTACTTCTAAATTGGTAGCCTCCAATCCTTTCAAATAACGTTGGGCAGCGGATTGACACCAGGCCCCTTCCACATCCACACGTGTTGCTAAGCGGGCCGAGACAAGGTCTCCAAACTGACCAAACCAAAATTGAGGCCTTCATTTTCAGAGATCAAAATACACATAGGGTTTGTGGAATCTCTAGCGAGGGGAACTGAAATTGGGCCCACGGACTAGAGAAGCGGGAAAGATGTTAAGACCCTAGCTCCACCAACTTAAATCAAACACGCTGACATTTCCTCCCCCCCCCCCCCCCCCCCCCGGGCCCAAGGCCCCTAGCTCCTGAGACTAGCGTCTAAGAAAGGAAAGCGGCGCGCTCGCCAGGAGTCGTAAGGCTGGGGGCGGGGGTCCTCAAGCTCAGATGGTCAAAAGTCGCGGCATCTGACAAAGTCCATTAGAAAGGGCACGAGGGGCGCGAGAGCACTTAGTGGTAAGACCTCCGGGCCCAGATACTAACAGCTCTGTAGGAGATTTAAGCGACTTCTCTTTTTTTTTCTTTCCAGAGGAAGAAAAGAGTAAATGAAATTCCCTGAGCCTCTTTCGAGGAAGGGCGATGGGCCATTCGGCCCAGCGCAGTCCCCGTTGCCTCCCTCCCAGGCTCAACGCCCCGAGAACCTTCGAGAAGCGGCCGCGTTTGACTAGGGGGGCGTTCTGGAGCGCCCTCTCCCCCGAGATCACTCACCGAAGGTCAGCAGGACGCAGCAGAGGCCCAGTACCCACAGGGCCCTCATGGCGCGGCCGGCGAAAGGCCTCTAGTCCCTTTTGATCGCAGGAGCCGCCTCCACCTCCCACCCCTGGGATCAGGCCCTCACACCTAATCCGCACGGTCCGCCCACTACCCCGCAAGCAGGTCGGGCTGCTTTTCACTCCCACTCCTCGAGGGCGGGGGACGGGAAACACGAACCCGCCAATCGCGCCGCACCACGCACCCCCTGTGCCCAATGGGGACTTGTGGAGGGG
This sequence comes from Tolypeutes matacus, assembly GCA_026826555.1. Lineage (NCBI taxonomy): Eukaryota > Metazoa > Chordata > Mammalia > Cingulata > Chlamyphoridae > Tolypeutes > Tolypeutes matacus. The sequence goes on along the minus strand of JAKSZT010054303.1, from coordinate 719,264 downwards.
ACCGCAACTCACCAATCGGAGCTGTCCAGGTGCGGTGACCGATGCCCGTAGCGTGGCTCCTGTCGATTGGTCATTGGTAGCCTCCTTTCTCCAATCAAATGGCTCCGAGCGCCCCTCACAAGCGGGACCGCCCCTTTGCCTGGGAAGCTTTGGCCTCTGCGGGAAACCGTCCAATGAACGTAAATGCAGGATCCAGCCATCCTTTTTGAGAGGGCGCAGTGGAACTACTTCCGGATCCTGGAGCGCTTTTATCCCGTGCCCAGGGAAACGGTATCCATGGCAACGCATTCTTCACCTTTTGCCGTTTACGCGTGGGGTCACGTTGGGAGTAGCAGAGATTCCAGCGCGAAGTTTCGCGGTTGGCTTTGTACTTAGCAGTGCTTCTCGGAAAAGACAAACACGTGAGAGGTTGAAAATCCAAAAAGAGCGCTTTTGGATGGGGGTGGTGAGAAACTACAGTTCCCGGCATGCATCATATTCGGGACACAGTGGAGTGAATGCTGGGAACCGTAGTCTTTGGCCTCTGGGCCAGTTGCGTAGTTTGGCCCCTCTTTTCACATTTTTCCAACACATCTGCGGAAATTCCGTGCTGCCGGTTGTAGAATTTATATCTTGTTCGATTGTGTAAGAGAGGTGTGCCTTTTCCAAGAATGTCCAGTCCAGAAGTGGGCCTAAAGAGCAGCCACGCTTTGGCTAAAGCCGTTCTGGGAGGGCGTTCTCCGAGTCTGGGCTCCACCTCAGGCTGGGGAACACACGTTTGGAATCTGGCAATTCCTGTATCACTTGGGCAGCCTGAGCCTTCACTGCCTCCTCGCGTTCCAGGGTCGGAAAACCGAGGTATCTCTGATTCGGTTTACTGAAGAGTATGGTGGGGGCTCCCCCCTGCCCCCCATTCGTGGGGAAATCGTAACCCACTTTGATACCCTCGACTCCCTCATAGAGTGCAAATATCAGTGACCGAGTGGTCCTTGAGCCCCTGCAGTAAGTCAGGAGGAGGGTGTGGTCATGATGAGTCCAGGTTAGCAAAGCAAAGAAAAAACCTTAGTTTAACGGGTGCAGGGGGATGCACCTGCGGGTATTTGAAAGCAAAACTTGGGCCTCAAATGAGCGAGGAAGTGCAGCTTTGTAACTTCACTGAAATATCCTGTCAGCGTTCAGAAAGACACATTAAAAACAAAACAAAACAAAAAAACCAGGTGCTTCTCCTGTGAGGGAAGTCCCTTATATTGAACTTGCGCCTTTGGAAATATTTTCTATGATCCTTTCCCCTCACCTCTACTTACCCCCTCACCCTACTCGGTCCCCAGCATGCACACCTGTCTTCCTTATTCCTTCTCCAGAAAAATTGAACTTCGAATTTTTTCCCACATAATCATTACCTGAATTCCTGAAGACAAGCTTTTCAGTGACAGCCTGTCATAATCTTTTACAACTTCCCCGATTTAGGTTTGCTGATCTTGATTCTGTGGTTGGTGTTTACACATTGTGGGGTGCCTTATTTACATTTGCCAAAATTACCTACATTTGTTATTAGTAAGCATACGCTTACAAAGCATGTTTTATGCTTCTGTGCTCACATCTTTTTTTTTTTCAGAGTGGGCCAGGGTGTGATTTACATTCAGAAATCTTAAATAATTGCATTTTAGTATGATTTAACTTTTATTTGTTAGAAAAAACGAGTTCCTTTTCTGCATTTCACAGCTTAGCTTTTTCACCTTATTCTCTAGTTCTGAGCACATAAGCAACCTGTTCTGAAACTGCAAATTCCATCGTAACTGGTCAGTGGTGGGTAACTCGTGCTGCACCTGCAGAGAACTGAGAATGAGATATGCTGTCTAAAATAGAGCTCTTGCTTGTTGGTAGACCTTTCTGCAGATGATCGCAGGCAGAGCACAAGACAGTAGACTGGCAGAAGATCTCTGGCTGTTGTCTAGCTCAGCCCTGCCGTTTTAAGACAGGATCCTTGGTTGGAGCTTTCTAGGTTTCCAGCCTTTTCAGTTTTCCCCCCTCTTCTGCCTTTTGACCCATTACTGATCCCCACTTCCCATCTTGGCCTAGCCCCTCCAGAACCGATACTTCAAGTGGTTACAACAGCCCCTCAACTTTGAATCTGATTCCCTTGCCTTGCTTCCTAATTTCAGTTTTCCCTTTTTGACACTATATTTCCATGGGCACTACAGAAACAGGCACCTTTGTTGTTAAGCTTCTTCTGGAGCCTAACTAACATTACTAGACAGCATCCTACCTTGTAGTTGAACTTGAAAAGAAAAACCAGTTAGGCGAAGGTGTGCATTTGTAGCAATGGGTAGCTCTCCTGATAGGCAGATGTAGATGACCAGGGAGAGTACAGACTAGAGAGACCAAGGCAGCAAAGCATTTGGCATCAGAAAGGGTTAAGGAATGGGGCCAAGTACCAAGGTGAATTGGTTGGTTGATTGGGTCATTCATTCATTCACTTATTAATTAAGCGAGTGTTCAGGACTTGGTAAGTACAAAGTACTATACTAGGTGCTGGAAATACAGAGGTGAGCAATACGGTTAGATCTCTGTCCACACCTGAACAAATATTAACTTGAAGTTGCATCATACATCATACATTGATGCAGAAGTATAAAAGAATGACTGACTGTAAAGAAGTACAAAGGAACTTTTTGGATTAATGATAATGTTTTTTGTTTTTTTTTTTAAGATTTATTTATTTATTCTCCCTCTCCCCCCTCATTTTTTACGCTAGCTGTCTGCTCTCTATGTATTCTTCTGTGTCTGCTTGTCTTCTGTTTACGCAGCACCGGGAACTGATCCTGGGACTTTCCGGAGTGGAGAGAGGCGCTCAATCTCTTGTGCCACTTCAGCTCCCTGGTCTGTCACATCTCCTATTGTCTCTCTTCTATGTCTCTTTTTGTTGCATCATCTTGCTGTGCCAGCTCACTGTGCGGGCCAGCTTTCTTTTCACCAGGAGGCCCCGGGAATCGAACCCTGGACCTCCTATATGGTAGATGGGAGCCTAATCGCTTGAGCCACATCCGCTTCCCAATGGTAATGTTCTTGATCTTGATTGTGGTGGTGGTTAAAACCCATCAAACTGTATACACTTAAAAAGCGTGAATTTTATTATATATAAATTATATCTCAATTAAAAAAAAAAAACTAAGAGCAGCTATCATTTGAAACAACAAAACACTGAAAACTATTTCAGTAGGAATCAGGAACCAGGCAGAGATGCCTGCTCCTGCCAGTATTGTCCCACACTGTTTAGGAGAGTCTAATAATAAGACAAGAAAATACAGTAATTGACTGTAAACTTTAGAAAAGTTGACATCCTTCATTTTGAAATCCCTCCTTCCTGGTGACATGATTGTATATCTGAGAAACCCAGGAGAATCTAGTAAAAAAAAAAATGTATCGAATAAATAAGAGAATCTGGTAAATTATTGACTATCAGATAAATATATAAAAATCAATAGTCTTGCTCTAATCTTGCAGTAAACATAGAAATGGTTGGCAGGTTTTTTCATTAAATCATGAAATGTCAATTCCCCTAAAGTTAATATAAAAAATAAATTAAGGAAACAAATATTTATTGAGAGTAAATTGTACTGTTGAGGCAGTAGGGACACATTTGTGAACCAAATAGACAAAGCTCATGGAGATTGCTTTCAAGTAGGGGAGACAGAATAAACAATAAAAACTGTTGGTAAGAAAATTATTTATAATAATTTTCTAGGTATGGTAGAAGTCAATAATTGCTGTGGAAAAAGATTAGAACAGAGTAAAACAGATCAGAAGTGTTAAGGGGATTTTGTGTTATAGGTTATAATTTTATGTATAGTGATCAGACTGGCCTCATTGGAAAAGGTGACGTTTGAGCAAAGACCTGAAGGAGAAGAGAGGGTTAGCTTTCAGAGGAAAAGGAGTTTCAAGTAGAAAGCTAATTTGGACCCCAACAGCATTGCTGTTATGATTATGATTATTACAATTACATAAAATAATATTAAATGAAGAACTTGGCTTAGATGCCCATGCCATATGTATTAATCTATTGCAGTGCAACAAATTACCCCAAAATTTAATGGCTTAAAACAATAAACATATATTACCTCCCACAGTATCTATAGGTCAGAAATCTAAGAGCACTTACCTGGGTGGGTAGTTCTGACTCAGGGTCTCTCGTGGAGCTGCAGTCAAGATGTCATCCTGGGCTGCAGCCATTTAAGGCTTGACTGTGGCTGAAGGATCCACTTCTAGGATGGCTCACTCTCTTAGCTGTTGGCAGAAGGGCTTAGTTCCTCACTGGCTGTTGGCAGGAGGCCTCTGTTCCTTGCCACGTGGGCCTCTCCATAGCAGCTGACTTTCCCCAGAGTGAGTGAGCCAAGAGAGAGCAAGGTGGGAGCCACAATGACTTATATTACCAACCTCAGAAATCATCCACCTTCATTTCCACAATATCCTACTGGTTATACAGGTCAGCCCTACTCAGTGAGGGAGGGGATTACACAAGGGTGTGAACACCAGGAGGCAAAGATCATTGGGGCCATTTTGGAGACTGGCTACCACACCCTAGCTGCAAGGAAAGCTGGGAAAGGTTGTACTTGGCATTTCAGCTTCTTTTGTGAGAGATGAGCTTGGAGTCATAAGGAGGGTTTTCCCCCAAGTATAGGCAAGGCTTTCAGATGCTGCACAGTCAAAAAGAATGATAAATATCCATTACATGTTTGAATAGACTAATAGATCAGTGCAACAAAGAGGAGAATCCAGGAATAGATTATTTAATATTTTACAAAAGTGATATTTCAGTTCAAAGGGGAAAAGATAATTTATGTATTTTTAAAATGATGCTGACCTTGATTGGTGATCCATCTCAAGCAAAATGAAGTTGGACTCTTCTCTTACCATACAAAAATTAAACTCCAGCTTGGAAGAAAATGAGAAAGCCTGTGAGTACTGGCTAGGAATGGAGAAGACCTTCTTAACCAACATTGAGCATCTAGAGAATTCAACTGAAAGCCTAAGCTGCTTACTAGGTCTCCTCCTCTTTGGTGGGCCCCATACTCCACTTGCTGTTTTTCTATGAGGCTTCTAAACTTTGCTTACCTTAGCAGTCTCATGCCTTCTTTCCGTCTAAGACTCTTGGCTCTGTGTGGCATAAGAACCAGCAAATACTTTGAAGGGAAAGCAATAGTAAATGTAGGGCTTACTTCTCTTAAGTTTCCCTTCCCTCTGGGATTTTGGCTTCACAAATCCTGGTTGCCTTAGTAGCTGTCTTATGCCTTCAGATAGAATGTCAAAGAGCTTTTTTAGCTTCTCTAGTTGGTCTGCTTCATATGGTCCATTGTAGTAGAATGTAGATATAGATCTACATAGTAGATGTAGAAGTCCTTGGTTCCATTTTAATGTTTAATAAAAGCAAAATTTCAGCTAAGAAATTAAACAATAATCACTTTCTCATATTAACTTTTGCTTGTTTTTCATCAAGCAATTAATATGATGTTATGTTTCCAAACTATGGAACTTGTACTATTTTTCGCTATGGAACAATAAATGCATTTCTAAGTATTGGATGTAATTTTAACAGTAGTTTACTTTGCATCCTCTTTGTACCACACTTTGACTAGTTTTAACTATAATTTCTCTCTAACCCTTTCTCCCCAATCCTTATCACATTACCCTGATTGAGAATTGATTTTGGATTATTAAAAAGGGTTACATTGGCTAATAAAGTCTGCTAATAAAACATCTGGGTTCTCTAACTTTCTTACATGCAATCAGAAAGGTTAAACCTGTGATAAATTAAATTCACTCCTAACCTTGTAGATTATATTTTATTTTTTAATTAATTTAAAGTAAACAGCTTCTTAGAGTCTGCCTTAGAAAGATGGGTCAATTAAAAAGTATCTAGCCAATTGTTCCCAGTCAACTTTGGACATTAGTAGAGCAAAAGGGGAACTGCATTTCAAATAAGAGATTTGTTAAATTTAAAACTGTAGTAAATAAATTGGATATTTTGAATAATAAAATAAGCCATGTTGATAATAATTTATATTAGGGATTCATAGAGTTTTAGAGCTGGAAGGAATCTTAGAAATTAATATAGTTCCACAATTCCCCCTTTTGGTTTTAAATTATGAAACACTTTTTTCTTTGTTTTTATTTTTATTTTTTAAATAAATTGGTTTGGGAAAGTTTAAAGTCAAAAGTAAAAGTTCCAGGCTCCCCAAACCTCAACATTCCTATTCTCTAGAGGTTACCATTGATAGAGCTTCCTTAAGCATCCTTCCAGAAATTTTCAATGGATATATACTGTGTATATGTGTATGTATGTGAATGTGTATATAATAAAAATAAGTAAAATATTAGTGTATGTGTATGTAATAAAATATAAGTAAATATAAGTAAAATACAAATAAAATTCTTTCATTTTAATTTTTATTTATTTATTTATTTTTGAGGTACCGGGGCCGGGGATTTAACCTGGGACCTCATATGGGGGAAGCCAGTGCTCAACTACTAAGCCACATCAGCTCCCCTGAATTGGTTTTTTCGTTTTGTTTTGCTTGTTGTTTGTTTATTTGTTTTTAGGAGGCACTGGGAACCAAACCCGGGACCTCCCATGTGGGAGGTGGGCACTTAACTGCTTGACCCTTCCGCTCCCCAGTTTTTAATTTTTAAAAGATAAATGTAATGCTGCTCTACACACTAGTTTATGTGTGATCTATTTAATGGATCTTAGATGTCTCATTCCTTTTTATCCAGTCCTTTGTTTGATATGCATTCAGGTGGTTTCCCATTTGTTGGTATTACAATCAGTGCTGCAGGGAATGCTTTAAAGTACATAGCTTTTCATTTTTGCAAGTTTATCTGGTGGATAAATTTTTAGTCAGTGCAATGTTGAGGGTAAAGAGTGTATGAATTTTTAAATGTTCATGAATATTTACAAATTGCCCTACCAAAAAGGCTAAACCATTTCATATGCCCATCTCAAGCACACACACCCCCCCCTTTTTTTTTTCAGTTTAGGAAATTTGAGGTCCTGAGAGACTGAATGAGTCCAGAGTTAGATAGTGGCTGAACAGACTGGAGCTCAGAATTAAAAAAAAAAATTTTCCTAGTATTTTAGCCATCAGATACGTCTTTCTGTCTTTTTTTTTTTTTTTTATCTCAGGAGGTACCAGGGATTGAACCTGGGACCTCATACAGGTGAAGCACCCACTCAACCACTGAGCTACATCTGCTCCATGCCATCATTTGCTTCTTCTTTTTTTTTTTTTTTAATTTAAAGATTTATTTATTTACTTTTTAAAACATTTTCAACCCCCCACCCCGTTTCTGCTATTTTTGTGTCCATTTGCTGGGCAATTCTCTGTGTCTGTTTCCTGCCCTCTCTTCTCATCCTTCTCCTCCTGTCTTCACTGGGATTTGATCCTGGGAACCTCTGATGTGGGAGAGAGGTGTTCTGCCACCTCCGCCACCTTAGTTCCTGGTTTTTTGGCACGTCTCGTCTTGGCTCTCCCTTGTGTCACTCTTCAGTTATGTCATCATCTTGCTGCGCATGGTGTACCCCCGCACCGGCATGGCAGTGCACCCACCCACAAGGCCTGCGGGTGGGGCCTGGCAGCGCGCCTGCTCGCAGGGCCTGGGGGCCCACAGACCTTCTATATTTTTTCTTTATTTTACTGGGAGGTCCCAGGGATTGAACCCAGGTCCCTCCATATGGGAGATGGACGCCCAACCATTTGAGCCACATCTGCCCCCCATCATCATATACTTCTTGACTATCTTGTTTGAAAAAGTTTGAAAGTCTTTTTTTTAAAGAAATGAATTTTTTTATGATTTCAAAAGTAACAAATATTTATTGTTGAAAATTTGGAAATTTAAAAAAGGTCAAGGAAGAAAACTAACATAATTCATATATGCCTTCATTCAGATATATCACTATTAATATCTTGGTGCCTTTATAAATACCTAGCATATATATTTTAAAGTTAAAGTTGGTATTTCACAATAATACTGTTTTGTAACTCTCTTTTTCACTTGCCAATATATGGTAAACTTTTCCCATGTAGATATTTTTACATGAGATCTTGTAATGGATGTACAATATTTTATGTTATGAATATACCATACTTTACTTACCTAATTTATTATTATTTTCACTTGTTATATAGAATTATATATAGAATTAGAAAAGCAGTATTAAAACAAGTAATGGAGGGTGGTAGGCCACACTTGTGGGAGATGTTTGTGTGGGATGTGGTGGGAGGTGTGGGAGGTGGGCAACATGGGAATCCCAGTGGGTTCCGTGTAATATTTTGGGTAATCTAAGCACCTCTTAAAATATATTTATATATATATATATATAAACAACATTTTTGTAAGCAAATGCACATATATGCATATATATTTATATATCATTTTGCAAATGTTGGTATGTATTGTGATAATTTTGATTTTTACCCACAATTAAAAAAACAAAACAAAACAGGTAATGGAAAAAGAGAACCCAGATGCTGGATCTTATATAACCTCAGTCTCTTTAAGGGCAATTTACTATAATGGCATTCTCCCTAAATATTAAGGGAAGATACAAGGATGCCAGAGGTGAGGATGTTTGTGGATCTCTAGCAGACCTACCCCATTTATTACTGTTAGACCTTTAGTTCGTCACCACTTTTTAAAACCATTATAAATAACTGCTGCAATGAAAGTCCTTATAGATGTATTGAATAAATTCCTGGCATTGGAATGCTTGCTAAAATTTATGCACTTTTATTTTAAGGCTTTTGATACACACTGACAAATTGCCCTCTAGGAAAGTTGTATCAATTTATATCCCCCCCCCCAATTTACATTTTAAATATAAGAAGCTTTAAAAAATATATCATCTCATGGGCTTCATGGGTAAAATTACTAAAGTGACATAGCTGTGGTTGTTGTAGGAGGGAAGGGGGTTAGGGGAAAGGGATATGAATATAGAAATTTTTAAGCCTTAAAATGTTGAAAGAAGTTTTTGAAAAAGGTCAGAGGAACTTTTGACCAATTAATAGATATTCTCATAAATTTTAGTCATAAAGTGCAGGGATAAATATAGTGACACTATTCAGCTGCTTTATCACAAAATATGAAGCCAAACATTTGAGGTACAGGTAATCTAGTGCTAACAATGGCAATAATAGGAATAGCAAACTTTTACTGAGGGTATAATATGTACCTTGCTGATTCTAAAAGTATATATTAAGGATAATTTTGATTAAGAAATCTGTTGGGAAGGATGTTTCTTTATGAGAAATCCACCTTAGCAGTGTCAAAAGAAAACAAATTTAAAAACGTTTTATGAGGTGCTTATTATGCAAGGCCTCATTTAATCGTACCACATGGATACAATGATATTCCAGATTTACAGCTGCATAAAATAGTGTGAGAGTCAGATCCTGAGGCAGAGTTTATGTAATTCCAAGGCCTATCCTCTTCACCCAAAACTGTGGGATTACCACGGTGGTACCACTTGCTGGTCAAGAATATGGTCTAGGGGCTTGTTCTGTGTGCACCGAAAGAGTCTATTCTGCTCTTGTAGGGTGCAATGTTCCCAAAACATTGTTTGATAGCATTTTTCAGGTCCTCTATATCTTTTCTGATTTTCTGTTTACTTGTGCTGTTGATTATGGAGAGAGGAATTTTGCATTCTCTAACTATATTGTGAATTTGTCTATTTTTTCTTTCATTTCTATCAGTTCTGTTTCATGTATTTTGAAACTCTGTTGTTAGGCTCATATACCCTTAGGATTCTTATATTTCTTGGAGAATTGGTCCCTTTATCATTATGTACTGTTAATCGCCATTCCTAGCAATATTCCTTGTCCTAAGTCTGTTTTTTCTAATAATATAGATCTTCTAGTATACTTTTGAATAGTGTTTGCATGGTATTCTTTCCCAGCCTTTTACTTTTAAACCTCTCTTTATATTTAGAGTACCTTTCTTCTAGGCAGCTTATAGTTAGGAGGTATGGGGTATCAAACCTGGGACCTTGTACATGGGAAGCAGGCGATCAACCATTTGAGCTATATCCACGCCCCAAATGGTGCTTTTTTAATCCTGACAATCCCTTCCTTTAAATTAAGGTGTTTAGCCCATTTGTATCTAATTTAATTATTGATCTTATTGGATTTAAATCTGTCATCTTACTATTTGTTTTCTATTGGTACCATTTGTTTTTTGTTAATTTTTCTTTTTTCTGCCTTCTTTTGCACTAATTGAATATTTTTAATGATTCTAATTTATCCCTACTATTGGCTTATCAGTTATATCTCTTTATAAAGATTTTAGTGATTACCCTAGGGTTTACAGTGTACATCCTTAATTTTTCACAGCCTACCTTCAAATATTATAACACTTACATATAGTGTAAGAACCTTATAAAAGTATACTTCCAATTTCTTCCTCTTATCCTTTCTTCTGTTGTTACCACACACTTTACTTTTACATGTGTTATAAACCACATAATACATTGTTCCTTTATTTAATTTTGCTTTAGACAATGAGTTATCATTTGGAGTCTTTAATATAAGAAAAATGTCTCATATTTAATTTCATTTTTACCACTTCAGCCTTCTTTATTTCTTGTGTAGATCTGTAGATCTAAGTTTTGTTTGTATAACTTCCTCTAACATTTCTTAGGCATGGATCTGCTGCCACTCAATTCCACTTAGTTTTTGTTTATCTAAAAAAGTCTTCAGTTTTCCTTCATTTTTGAAAGACATTTCACTGGGTATAGAGTTCTGGGTTCTTTCTTTTTTTTTTTTTTTCTTTAGTTCTTTAAGGAAATCACTCAACTGTCTTTTGGCTTGTATAGTTTCTGACAAGATGTCTGATATGATTAGGTGATTTATTTCTTTCTTTTACTTTTTTCCTTTCTCCTTTATCTCCTTCTATCCTCCCTCCCTTCCTCCCCTTCCTTCTTTTTTGGTATTTATACTGCTTGGGTTTATCTGAAGTTCTTGGATTTGCGATTTGATGTCTTTCATTATTTTTTAAAAATTCCCAGCCACTTTCTCCTGAAATATGTCTTCTGATCCATCCTCTCATTCTTTTCTTCTGGCACTCCTATTACATGTAGTTGGAATGGGTCATATTGTCCCATAGCTCTTGGGCACTTTGTGGGATTTTTTTCTCTTTGTGTCTCAGTTGGATATTTTTATTGTCTTATCTTCAAGTTCGTGGATTACTTTGCTGTATTTAGTCTTTGAAATCAAATGAAAGGATTCTTCATTTCATTTATCATGTTTTTTATTCCTAGTATTTCCATTTGATTGTTTTTCATAGCTTGCATCTCTTTGCTGAAGTTTTATATTTGCTTGTGTATATTTCATCTTTTCTACTAGATTCTTTAACATATTAATCATGGTTGTTTGTAAATCCAGTCTGATAGTTCCAACATCTGGGTCATCCTTGAGTGTGGTTCTGTTGATTGGTGTGTGTCTTTTTTTTTTTTTTTTTAAATAACATTACACTGTTATTTAATATTATTCAGAAAACATTATTAAATCTCTAGGAATTTTATAAAATCTTTAAATATTTATATGGACATTTTACCCATACAACTTTGATTAGCAGAACATTAGAAAATTCCTTTTAATTTTATAAGAGTTTCTAAACACTTTTCATTCAACTTATAGCATATCAAATGAATTAGCTATTTAATTATTTCACTTTTTTCAAGGTGAAAGAATAAATCTTTTGAAATAAAAAGGTACGTTTTAGTGTTTGAGAAAGCAAAATGTAAAAAGTTGTTAGGTTTGAACATTATTTCCTTTTAAAAGTGAGAAGACTTGTTTTCTTTTCCTTAAACCACCAAGGACACGATAAGGTTGAAGTACAAGAAGCTATTTTGATAAAATAGACTCTCTGCTTTGTATACCAATTATTCAGGAGAAAACCTTTTTATATCCTTCTATTAAAACAGACTAATAATTTAAGAAACTTTGTCACTTAACAGAAAGAGAACCAAATTTTAGTTTTGCATCAGTATACTATTTGATACTAAGGCTTTTAAAACTTTATAGATAGACCCATTAAATCTTACTCAACTTTGACCACAAAAATTCCTTTCTCATGAACCTTCTGCACTTTCTGCATCCATTCAGCTTTTGTCCCACATTTTACTCTTTCTTAAAAACCAGTCATTTTCTTGGGACAAAATGGTGTATCTCTTGACAGTGGATTCTTTTTCTTGCATTTTTGTGCAGTTCAATTTTTAATTGAAATCCAGACATTGTATGAAGATCATTTGAGGCAAAGATAAATAGTATTCACTCCTGGAAAATGGCTCACTTCTTTTTCTATCAGTCTGTTAGTGTGGGCGTTCAGTCAGTGTAGTCAGCGGGTTTAATTGCTTTGCTGTTGTTATTTCCTTCATTGCAACAAAGGCTTCAAATTCCACTAGAACTGGGCTGCTGTTGCCTTATTCTTAGAGTGGGAACTGGAGTCCCCTAATTTTTTTCTGGCTTTTTTGTGTTGTTAAAGTGGTAGTGATAATCTTTTAAAATTACTATGTCTCAAGGAGGAGAGGAAACCCTCAGAAGTCTTTTTTTAATATTTTAAATGTATTTTTTTAAAAATTTATTGAAATATATCACTCATACATGAACACACATAAACAATAAGTGTATAGTAATAGTTGTGAACCTACAAAACAAACATACATAACATCATAAAGGGCTCTCATACCTCACCCTACCACCAATACCTTGCTTTGTTATGAAACATTTTAAACTAATGGTTAGGGAAGCGGCTGTGGCTCAATCAGTAGGGCTCCCGTTTACCATATGGGAGGCCCCGGGTTCGGTTCCCGGGGCCTCCTGGTGAAGGCAAGCCTGCCCGCACGGCGTGGTTAGCTGACCCAGTGAGCACAAGCAGCAAGGGGGGGATAAATGAATAAATAAATAAAATCTTAAAAAAAAAAAAAAAATAATAATAATAATAAACTAATGGTTAAAGAGCATTCTCAAAATATTACTACTAACCAAAATATTTTCCCCCAACCCACCCTATTATTATTATTTTTTATATCATTTATACATGAACATACATAAACAATAAATGTATAGTAAAAGTTGTGAACTTATAAAGCAAACATTCATAACATCATACAGGGGTCCCATACATCAACCTTCCACCGACACCTTGCATTGTCGTGAGACATTTGTTACAAATTATGAAAGAATATTGTCAAAATCTAACTACTAATTATAGTCCTTATCTTACATTTGGTGTATTTTTCCCCCAACACACCCTATTATTATTTTTTAATATACTTTTATGAAAAAAGTTGTAAACTTACAAAACAATCATGCACATGTGTAGAATTCCCAAACAACACCCCTCTATCAACATACCACACTGTGGTGGAACATTTGTTACAGATTATGAGATAACATCATCTGATTATTACTAGTTCCATAGCATACATTTGGCATAAATTTTCCATACTCCCCCATTATCAACACAGTACATCTTTGGCATAGATGCAAGAATATTACATTATTACTGTTAACCACACTCCATAGATCACTCCAGTTGTATTTTTCCCATGCTTCTCCACTTCCCCACCATCCTGCAATACTGATGTACATCTGTTCTAGCTCACAAAGGACACTCTTGCATCTGTACCATCAACCACTATTCTCATCCACCTCTGGCTTTACTGTGCTATTCAGTCCCTAGATTATTCTCTAGCTTTCTGTCAATTGGCATTTACATCCCTAGACTACGTTTTTCAGCCACATCCCCATTTATAAACCAGCTGTTACTATAATGTGGTACCATCAACTCTGTACATTTCTACACTTTTACAGTAAAGCTAATTAAAACTTCTACATACATTAAATATCAGTAGTCCATCTCAGTCCTCCTCTTATCTCCTTTAAGAATCCACCACCTACCACTAGGTCTTGAAGATATTTTCCTACATTTTCTTCTAGAAGCTTTATGGTTCTTGTTTTTATATTTAGGTTTTTTATTCATTTTGAGTTAATTTTTGTATAGGGTATGAGATAGGGGTCCTCTTTCCTTCTTTTGCTATGGATATCCAATTTTCTCAGCACCATTTGTTGAATGGACTGTTCTGCCCGAGCTGGGTGAGTTTGACAGGCTAGTCAAAAATCACTTGACCATAGATGTAAGGGTCTGTTTTTTAACCATCAGTTTGGTTCCATTGGTCTATGTGTCTGTCTTTATGCCAGTACCATGCTGTTTTTACGACTGTAGCTAGGTAATACGATTTAAAGTCCAGAAATGAGAGTCTTCCAACTTCATTTTTCCTTTTTAACATTTTTTCTGGCTATTCAGGACCCCTTACCCTTCTAAATAAATTTGATAATCATGTTTTCCATTTATTTAAAAAAATGCTGGTGGAATTTTTATCGAGATTGCATTGAATCTGTATATCAATTTGAGTAGAATTGACATCTTAATGATATTTAGTTTTTCAATCTATGAGCATGGAATGTGCTTCCAATTATTTAGGTCCTGTTTTGATTTTTAACAATGAGTTGTAGTTTTCTGAATATAAGTGCTTTACATCATTGGTTAAGTTTATTCCTGAATATTTGGTTTTATCTGTCATATTTTATTTTCACCACCCTTTTGACACTTTTAGTTACTTTTGTTGACATAATCTTCATTTCTAGACTCTCTTCCAGGCCTCTCTCCTGTCTTTTCTTTTCAGGCTATAGCACACCCTTTAGTATTCCCTACAAAGCAGGTCTCTTGGTTACAAACACTCTGTTTCTGTTAATCTGTGTATATTCTAAACTCACCCTCATTTTTTTTCACCCTCATTTTTGAAAGACAATCTTGTCGGAAATAAGATTCTTGGCTGGAAGTTTTTCTCTTACAATATCTTAAATATATCATACCACTGTCTTCTTGCCTCCATGGTTTCTGATGAGAGATTGGCACTTAATCTTATTGGGAATCCCTTATATGTTACGCATTGCTTTTCTCTTGCTGCTCTCAGAATTCTCTCTTTGTCTTCGGCATTTGACATTCTGATTAGTATGTGTCTTGGAGTTCGTCTATTAGGATTTTTTCGGATGGGAGTACGTCGTGCTTCTTGAACATGGATATCTATGTCCTTCAATAGGGTTGGGAAATTTTCTACCATTATCTCTTCAAATATTCCTTCTGCCACTTTTCCCTTCTCTTCTCCTTCTGGGATACCCATGACACATATGTTTGCATGTCTCTTGCCGTCCTTTAGTTCCCTGAGACCTTGTTCAAGTTTTTCCAATCTTTTCTTCATCTGTTCTTTTGTATGTTCACTTTCAGAGGCCATTTCTTCAAGCTCACCAATCCTTTTTTCTGCCTCCTCAAATCTGTTATTATATGATTCCAGTGTATTTTTTATTTCATCTATTGCACCTTTCATTCCCTTAAGATCTGCTATTTTTCTATGTATGCTTTCAAATTCTTTGTGCTCATCCAATGTCTTCTTTTTTTTTTTCTTTTGACACGTGTTTAATAAATTACTTTCACATAACCATTTCTGACCTTTATATTAAGCATATATGATATACAAACTAGGGATATATTAATTTGAATAGATGAATATTAATTGCAACTTTCAAATTTACATGCCATGACCCAATGTCTTCTTAATATTCTTAATTTCTTTCATCTCATTGACTTTATTAAGGACATTTGTTTGAACATCTATGATTAGTTGTCTCAACTCCTTTACGTCACCTGGAGGCTTATCTTGTTCCTTTAACTGGGCCATATCTTCCTGTTTCTTGGTGTGGATTGTAATTTTTTGTTGGCATTTTGGCGTCTGGCTTACTAGATGCATTTATTCTGGGTGCAGTTTTTCTCTTTAGTTTAGGGATTCCTGCCCTTTCTCCCTTGCTGGTTGTGTAGTAGGATCCAAGGATGTAGTTGGTGCTATAAGCTGTGGAGGCTCAAGCTACCCTCACTGCCCCAAGTACCAATGAAGTTTCTCCCAACTTTCTCATTTGCCAGGAGTAGGGACAGAGCCACAGCTGTGTGGAATAATCCAGCTCATGAAGGCCTAGACTGTAGTTGCCCAGAGAGACTGATGAAGCTTCACGCCCCTTTCTCCCCTGCCTGGGGCAGGGATGGAGCTGCAGGTGTGGGCAGCAATCTATGCAGTGCAGGTCCAAGATGACCACGGTTGCCCTCGTAGATTTCCTGTTACTCAGGCTCTGCCAGCTAAATGTACCTGCAGTTACCTGGATAGGCTGGTGCAGGGCCCGTCAGCTTCCTCCCTGCTAGAGGTGGGGCTGAAGCCTAGGCTAGGGCTGCAGGCCAATCTGGGTGAAAGAAACGGGTCTCTACCATCACTGTGATTTTCAGTCAGCCAGGCTTCCCCTCATGCTGGGGGTGGAGTCAAAATGGTGGCTACCGGCCTCCTTCTGACTTGGACAGGCTCAAACTTTAGCTGTTCTTAGGGTTATACTTTAGCCTGCTGAATTGACTAATCAGTAGCTGAAATCGGTGGCCAACCATCTCTTCCTCCCCTGTTTTTGGGAAATGGGGCTTCCAGTTCCTGCCACAGAATAGGTCCTGGGGTGGCTTGTGCTGCCAAAGTAGGATGATCACTGGCCTCCGCGGTGTGGCCTGTAGTTTTCCAGAGAGGCTGGCGCAGGTCCCCCCAACTTCCTCCCTGCCTGAGGTGGGCCTGGGGCTTAGGCTAGAGCTGCAGTCTGATCTAGATGAAAGAAGCCGGTGCCTACCAGCACTGTGATTTTCAGTCAGCCCGCTTCCCCTCGTGTCAGACGTGGAGTTAAAATGGTGGCCACCGGCCTCTTTCTGACTTGGTCAGGTTCAAGAACAGACTTTAGCTGTTCTTAGGATTATATTTTAGCTAAAAAACAGACTTTAGCTGTTCTTAGGATTATACTTTAGCTAAAAAACAGACTTTAGCTGTTCTTAGGATTATACTTTAGCCCATTGAATTTACCAATCAGTAGCTGAAGTTGGTGCCCAACCGCCTCTTCCTCCCCCTGTTTTGGGAAGTGGAGCTTCCAATTCCAGCCGCGGAACAGCTCCCAAGGCGGCTTGTGCCTCCAGGGCGTGGAGTGCTCCACTTACGAATCTTCTCTGCAGATGGACAGTCTCCTCCTTCCATTCTTTAAAGGATATTGCAGGATACACTTCTGGTCTCCTGCAGCTCCCAAATAAGTGCTCTAGATAGCTGTGGGTGATCACCAACTGCCCTGTAGTAGGAGCTGATTCTCGGAGCTCTTTACTCTGTCGCCATCTTGCTAGTTGTCCCTCAGAAGTCTTTTGATTAAAAAAATTCCATTTCACTATTCTTCCAGTTATGCCCCAAATCACCACAGACAAGAAGGCCTAGGGTATGGATGTGGGCCACTGGGAGGGAACCAGGGAAAGGAAGTGGCAGATTATCATGCTTTCCTGAGGGAACTCCATCCCAAGCCATCTCTGAAGGATGTTCCAGAGTTTTCAGGACTGAAGCTAAACCATATTCTTGCTTTGGAATAGCAGGGTGGGATGTTAAAATGTTAACAAAGCAATATTATGAACACTATTATGTCCACAAATTTGATAGCTTAGATGAAATGGAAAAATTCCTTAAAAGACATAATCTACCAAAACTCACACAAAGAGAAATAGAGAATCTCTATAATCTATTATCTATCTATTTAATAGATTTATCTATTAAAGAAATGGAATCAACAATTAATAATCTTCCAAAACTGAAAGCATCTAGCCCAGATGGTTTCGTTGGTGAATTCTACCAAATATTTAAGGCAAATGATACCAATTCTCAACAATCTCTTCCAGAAAATAGAAGCAGAAGGAACAATTCCTAACTCATGAGATCAGCATTATCCTAATACCGAAATCACAGAAAGACATTATAAGAAAGGGAGATTACAGACCACTATCTCTTATGAACATAGATACAAAAAACCTTAACAAAATATTAGCAAATAAAATTCAACAATGTATAAAAACAAGTGACCAAGTAGGATTTATTTCAGGTGTGCAAGGATAGTTCAATATTTGAAAATCAATTAATGTGATCCATTATATCAACCAGTATATGATCATATCAATAGGTACAGGAAGAGCAGAGTGAAGCTTGCCATTTCCTTCACTTCGGAGGCCAAAGAACTGTTACTATTGTATGAAGTTCTAAGAGTTTTTCATTGTCAGCCTGGATTCATGGAGGTCCCTAGATGGCATGACTTGTCTTTGTAATGTGCCTTTTTTCCTCTTGCTCCCTTTTTTTTTTTTTCAGATTTATTTTATTTTTATTTATCCCCGCCCTCCCCTTGCCACTTGCGCTTGCTGTCTGCTCTCTCTGTCCATTCACTGTGTGTTCTTCTGTGTCTGCTTGTCTTCTTGTTTTCTCTTTAGGAGGCACCAGGAACCGATCCTGGGACCTTCTGACATGGGAGAGAGGCACTCAATCTCTTGAGCCACCTCAGCTCCCTGGCTTACTGTGTCTCTCTTTATTTTGCATCATCTTGTTACGTCAGCTCTCCATGTGGGCCACCTGTATGTGTGGGCCAGCTCGCCTTCACCAGGAGGTCCCAGGAACTGAACCCGGGACTCCCCATATGGTAGATGGGAGCCTGATCTCTTGAGCCTCATCTGCTTCCCTCTTGCTGCTTTTAAGATTTTTTTTAGGAGGTATCAGGGATTGAACCCAGGACCTTGTCCATGGGAAGCAGGCATTCAACCAGTGAGCTACACCCACTTCCTGCTTTTAAGATTTTAAGTCACCATTTTCCAGCAATTTTATTATGATGTCCCTTTGTGTGGCTTTAGTTATGTTTATTCTGCTTAGAGTTGAGCTTCTTGGCTCTGTGGATAAATAGTTTTCATCATAGTTGGAAAATTTTCAGCCAATTTTTTTTTTGTTCCTTCTCTCTTTGTCTTCTCTTTCTGCATCTACAATGATATGCATGTTAGAACCTCTTGCTATATTCCGGAGTCATGGAGGCTCTGCTTAGTTTCTTTCAGTCTTTCTTCTCTTTGTGCATCAGTTTGCATAGTTTTCATTGCTGTGTTTCTAAGTTCACAGATATTTTTTCTTCTTCTGAAATATCTTACCTACTTTTTGTGAGCCCATGCAGCGAATTTTTCATTTTAGACATTTTATTTTTTCATCTTTGGAAGTTCCATTTGATTTTTAAAGTATTTTCATTTCTTTCCTTATTATGCTCATGTTTTTCTTTAGACATGTTAAGCATATTATAATTACAGTATTTTTTAACTCCTTATCTGATAATTCCATATTCTCTACATTTCCAGGTATGTTCATATAGACTGACTTTTCTCTGGCTCTGGGTCACATTTTCCTGCCTCTTTGCATGCCTGCCAAATGCCCTGGGTGATCAATGAGAAATTTTCATTTTAGCTGGTACTTGAAATTCTCTCTGCCCTGTGTGAACACTGGTAATTGTTAAGTTTAGAGCTCCCTAGTTGTTCTTTGCCAGGCCTAATGGAGTTTCTCCCTATGCATGTGCAGCTTGGTATTCAGCCAAAACTCAGGGGGACCCCTATGCAGATTTTTGGAATTTTTTCCCTGCATAGCTTCTTTCTTTCTGGCACTCTCTCCTACAGTTTATAGCCTTCCCTACCTCCTTAAACTCCAATCTTTTGTCTCCTCAATTCAGCAAGACCACTGTGCTCTGTTATGGCTACTCCTTCTTGCACCATTATCTGGGCCGTGCCTCCAAGAGAAAGATGGGATGACTGAAGGGCATATCTCATTTGTTTCCCTTTTCTCAGGGATCACACTCCTGTGCTACCTGTTGTCCAGTGTCTGAAAACAGTGGTCTTATATGTTTTATCCAGTTTTCTATTTATTTTTTGCCGAGGGAGAATAAGTCTAGTCCCTGCTATTTTTTCACACATGGAAACAGAAGTCCCATAACCACACAACCTGCTATCAGTGATTATACTTTGAATCTTCTTAGTTAATCCCTTAGTGAAGGCCATTTTATTTGCTTTTCTAAGTTTCTTATTTTATACCCTATCATAAACAATGCAATGAACATCTTAATGATTACAGTTTTCACTATTTGGATTATTTCCTTGGGATTGATTCTAAGAAAGTAGAACCACTGAGTCAAATATTAGAAATACTTTCATAATGTTGAAATGTATTGCCAACTAGCTCTCCAAAATTACTGGTTCACAATACCATAATCTATATAAGAAATAAACTTCAGCAATATTTTGATAGCTATAATTAAAAATATATATCATTGCTTATTTTTAAATTTCTTTCATATCTAGTAAGGTTGAATATTCTTTGATTGGTGTTATTGTATTTTTTCTCTTTTGTCTATTTTATTTCTGTCTTCTACTTACTTATCTACTAGAGGCCCAATATTTGTCTTAGAATAAGGATAAAATTATTTGTGGTAAATATTTTCTATAGTCCATGGTTTTAAGATTTTTTTAAAAAATGGAGTCACATATATCCATTTTTTCTTTTGTGATTTCTTCTACAGCTTATAAATTTTGGAAATCTTCACCAGATTTGATAGATATTAATTATGTTTTCTTTTCATTTAAAAATTATATTTAATTATTTTATTCAACAAATATTTACCTATTCTGAGCCAGGCTATATGCTTATGGGGACATGGTGGTTAACAAGATAGAAATGGCCTCTAATCACATGGAGTAGGGAATAGGAGATGGACATTTGCAAGAGTTGATAATCTAGCTCTTGCTCCTGTCATGGTAGATGAGAAGTCTATTAATGAAACACCCATGCTTTTCTATTTCATCATCTCTTAGAATTTTTTCAGTAAAATGGTGTGAACTTGGGGTTTATTTTGAATTTTTCTAAATTGCTGCCTACTTATTACAATACTGTTTATTTTTTATTTTTTTCCCACTTCCTTTATTTATTTATTTTTTGAGCTGGTGTATTTTTTTATTTTTTATTTTTTATTGTGGGTAAAAATCAAAATTTTCACAATACATACCAATATTTGTAAAATGATATATAAATATATATGCATAAATACTGTTTATTGAATAGTATTTCTCACCTATTAATTTATGGTATCTTCACAATGATATATTACAGTTTATCACTGTAACATGGAGGCAGTATAATATATGTGTTCTGGAATCAGGCTGACCTGTGTTCAGATCCTGGCTCCCCATTAGCTAAGTGTTTTTGGACATATTGGTTATCCTGTCTGAACCTTTGGTTCTTCATCTATAAAGTAGGGTGGTACTAGTATAATATCTATCATAGCGGGAAGCGGCTGTGGCTCAATCAGTAGGGCTCCTGTTTACCATATGGGAGGCCCCGGGTTTGGTTCCCGGGGCCTCCTGGTGAAGGCAAGCCCGCCCGCACGGCGTGGTTAGCTGACCCAGCAAGCACAAGCAGCAAGGGGGGGATAAATGAATAAATAAATAAAATCTTAAAAAAAAAAAATATCTGTCATAGGATTATTGTGACAATAAAATGCAAAAGGCTTAACAGTTTTTTAAAAAGGTACTGCATACCATATTGTTATATTCTTGTCAGGTGATCTTGATGAAAATCTGCCCTACACTTTATAACAGGATCTGCTTCTCCATAAGTGAAAGTAACATAAGTGAAAGTAACAAACAAAACAAAAAAGTAAGCAACGTTTGGTATGGAAGTGAGTTGCATCAAGAAAAACCTCATAAAACTAGTACGTTTTGGTTTTAATTTTTTTTTCTGAGCTTCTGCAAACATACCTACCTTGTTGTTGGAGGGTCTGTGTTTCTCTGTTACTTCACTGGAATTGAATGACCAGCATATGTAGGTGAATGGAATGTTGTAAGAGTCTGCACAATTTTAAGATTAAAAAAAGTCACAGACCTCCCTCAGGCTCTTAGATCCAGACTTCCCGGCCTCTCAGATGCTAGTGACATTCCTGGTCTTGGGCCTTATGAAATTTGTTTCTCCTATCCTGACCTTGGTGTCATACTTATTTTCATTTTTGCTTCTGGTCACAGCCTCAGGTCATCCTTGGCTTGTTCTGCCCCTGGAGGTATTCGGCTCCTTTTCTGGACTTGTCTTCCTTATCTCACTATCAGCATTTCCCCTTGCATAATTTCAAAGTTCAGAAGGGCCAGAAGCAGCAATTGGCTGAAAGAACACTGGGTAGGTGGAATGGGAAGCTGGGGAAAAGAGGAGGGGCCGTGTATCCAGGGTCCACTTGCCTATGGGTCTCAGTTTTTCAGCCAAGGCTTTGGTGAAAATAGAGGAGACATGAACTTCCTGTAATCCTAAAATGAATGTTTTTTCTTTTTTCAGTCCTAACTTAAACTAGATTGTTTTTCAACTCTGATCTGCCCATGGATTGGCATCTCTCACCTTCAAAGAGTTATTAAGAAAGAAACTAATTATTTTGGGGAAAGATTTTAATCTGTTCATAACAAGCCTAATTAGGAGGAAGACTTAGAAGCAATGGAAGTCAATGGCTGTGCCAGGATGAAAATTGTTATACTTTAAGCGTGTTTTCCTTCGTGAGCAAAACCAAATGAGTCAGGAGGCAAATGAGGGCATGGAAAGTTATGCCCAATTCATTTTAAAGCCCCAGAAACCCATTCAGCCTTACATATGTTCAACTCTGAATGATTTTCAAGAAGAGAGAGACTTTTTGGCGAGCTACATCTTCCCTCAGCTTAACGAATTCTGCAATTCCCGGGGCACGTATTTCAAAGCTGTGGACCTAAGGGGATCAGCGTCGAAGGCCCAGGAACCATTGAAGGCCCAGGAACTGTTATCTGACCCGTTATCCTCCCAACTGTTTAGACAGTATTCCTGTTTCCACTCCCAACAGCTAAAGCTGTGTCTTGATTATGTGAACCGCTGCTTTCCCTTTTTCATCTGCATGCTGGGTCAGACATACGGTGACTTTCTCCCTGACTATTCACCTTTCATCTTCTCCCAAGCAAAGGACTTGGCCAGCTTATCCAAAGTAGAACAGAATCTGTATGTTGCTGCAAAAAACGGTTATCCGTGGGTCCTGGAGTATCCTAACTGCAGTCTAACAGAGTTGGAGATCATCCAAGCAGCATTTCTGAATGAGTCTGAATTCCAGTATTTTTACTTTAGGACTGGAACCACACTGCTGAAGACTTTAGATGAGGACAGGGAGGAGAAGCCGTCCTCAGGTTCTCTGAAGAACAAGGAAAAATTAATGATTGGAAAGCTTAAGGCTAAGATCATTAGCAAAGGGCTCCCTGTCAGATTTTATAGAGATCTCCACGAACTGGGTGAGCTGGTTTTCAAGGACTGGTTGCTTGTGATAGAAAAGCTTTACCCGGACATCGTAATGATTGAAAATATAGGTTAGTAAATATAGAGATAGCTGAGCGTATTATCATCATAAGGTTAATATTTTATAAGTCTTCCTTGTAAAGGGAATTTTTAAATGCTTAAAGCATTATTATATTCCTATGGCATGCATTTCTCCATTTTGAAGATTTCAAAAATCGAAAATATGAGCAAATGGGTCCTACAAGATTATTTAGGAGGTTAAGGAGCTGGGAGACAACCTAGAATATCTGAGAGTTAACATGTAGATATAGAGCAGGGGTTCTCAGCCAGGGTTGATGTGCCCCTCAGGGGACACTGGGCCATGTCAGAAGACAGTTTTGATTATACAATTGGGAGAGTGCTACTGGCACTCCCATCTAGTGGGCAGAGGGCAGGGATGCTGCTAAACATCCTACAATGCATGGGACAGCTCTCCCCTCCCCTGCCCAACAAGAATTATCCAGAATAAAATGTCAATAGTGCCAAGGTTGAGAACCCTGATCTAATGGAAAGAGAGAGGGAAGAGAATGAACCTTTATTGATTGCCTGGTGCTTTGTATATGTGATCACATTTCATCTTCAAAGTTCATCCCTGCAAAGCAGGAACTATGATTCCTGTTTTACAAATGAGCAAATGGGAAGTTGCTGTATGGCAGCTAAATGACTTACCCAATATCACCTAACTAGTGAGGAACCAATCCAGGATTTGAACCCAGGTTTCTCTGACTCCAAAATCCATACTTGTTCTCTTGCACCCTTATGATGCAGAATGTGGTCCATGGACCACTAACCAGCATCATCTGGGAAATGTGGAATCTTGGGCCCCATTCCTGGTCTACTGAATCAGAATTTGCATTTTAACAAGGTGGCCAGGTGATTTACATGCACACTGAAGTTTAAGAAGCACTGACTAACATTGTATTGTCTCTAATGAAATAAATGACTACCTTTACTTTTGAAAATAGTGTCTCAGAGACATGTCACAGATTAAAAAGGGAGGAACAATATAAAAATGTGGCACAGACTCTTCACCTAGACAGACTTCAGAAGGAGTCTGTGAAGCCTGTAAATTTATGTGAGAAATGGAACATTTATATGCATATATATGTTTTGGGGGTAGGGAGATGCTCTATGTCTTTGATCAGATTCTCAAAGGTTCTGTGACCCAATGAGGGTTATGAATTGCTGATGTAAGAATTGAATTAATGTGGAATGCAAAATGGTGGCTGGGGCAGGGGCATTCCCAGGGTCTCAGGGACCAGGCAGGCAACAGGTAGCAGAAAGGTCTGTGGTGAACTGAGAGTGTTGAGCCACCTAAAATCATTGAAATACAGTGTTTAGGGGCAGAGTAAAAACCCACCTGTGCTGGCCAAACAAAACTCTGCCTCCACACCAAATCATTTTGGATCCCTGGAAGAGAGTATTGACTCAGCCATGACTCTTTAATAAAGTTTCCAGTGACTTAAGCTGGCTTTAACAAAAATGGAATTTATTTGCTTATATAACTGCAAAGCCCAGGATTTGGGCTGATTGGACTCAGGTGTCATCCAGTGGCTCAAATGATGTTACCAGAGCCTGGTCTTTCCTCCCTGTTTCTTAGCCTGGCTCTGCTGTCCTGATATTGTCTCAACTCCCTGGCTTCTCCACCATGGAAGGAAGATGACTGTGTAGCTCCAGGTTTAAGTCCAGAAGAAATGGCTCAAAGTCCTAGTATTGGCCTGACCTGGGTCATATACTTAAGCCTGGTCTAATCTCTGGTGCCAAGAGAATGTGATGCTCTGACTGGCTAATCCTGGGCCACAGACCACCTCTGGAGGTGGAGTGAGACCCACTGGAATAATACAAACTAAGAGTTGAGGCAGGGTGGACCCCAAATGATAATCCAGGGTTTTTACTGAAACTAGGGTAGGGTGAATGGATGCTGGGCAGCCAAAAATATCCAGGCTTGGAGCTTTAGAATTTGACAGACATGGCCTTAGATCCTAGATTTTTTCACTTCCTAGCTGTGTGACATTGAGCAAATTACTTAATATTGGCAGGCCTTAGTTTCTTCTTCTGTAGATGAACATTAACCACCTTAGAATAATAATGTATGCAAAACACTTAAAAACGTGCCTGGCACATTTTAGTTGTAGAGTAAGTAGCAGCTGAGAATGCATAATAACACATGGGTTCTGGAAGGAGAAATACATTTAGCTAAAGTCTGAAATGTGGTTAATATAGATATTTTCTGACTGATCTGACTCATCTCAATGTGAACCATATCCATTGATTAATATACACTAATGTCTTGAAGAATCAAACCTTTCTGTATATTTGGGTGAGGCGCCAATGATTTCTCTATAGTATTCTCCTTAGTCATTGATTTTGGTTAATATTGAAAGATTTGGCTTGTTTTAGATTTTATTCTCGAATGTATGCATGTGTACTAAATGTCTGAATTAGAAAGTACATATTGGCTGGATTAGAAAGATGTGCTAAATAATTTCTTTTCTGAATCTTCGGTACACTTTAATCACCAGGTAGTTCCAAAATCTCATACTCCACAGCTGGGGTAGTGATAGACCATATGGGCAGCTGGTAGGTATTTTAAGGCTGTGTAGAGCCATGAGTTTATACTCTTGACCCTTTGAAGCACTTAGGCTCTTGGGGATACTGGAGATTAGTGGGTAAGTTTCAACATTAGCTCAAGAGACCATTTAGTTACCCCAAATTCTCTAAGATCTTGAGTCTTGAAACTGACCTTGCCCAGATTGTCCTTGGCCTTAACCTGAACCACAGGGCAGCTCAGTTAACTATGGAGATACAAGATGAGCGTCTTGGGACTTACCAGGCTAACTTACTTGGTGGTGCTTTTCCTACGTATATTAATAACAGCTCTCCACCCTCCAGAACAAACAAACAAACCCCACAAAAAACACCCTGGGCAACATGGAGGGCTTTTCTGGCCATCCAGAACACCCTGACTTGAATTAGGCAATGAGTTTAGAATCATGTTGATCTGGTCCTGCTCCTTATTTCTCTAGAGAGTTTAAGAAACCTGCCCAGTGGCAGAGCTACCCACAATATTGAATTGGGTAACTTTAAACTGAGCTAACAATCTGAAAAGAAGAGAATATATGTAGCAAGGCCAATTTTGTTTTGCCCTCATTTTGAAGTCATGAAATAATTTAAAATCCTAAATAGGCATATATACGTATAGCATTAGGAAGATTATATTATTTGCCTGTAGTTTATGCATTAGAATATGGAAAAGGCTGTGAAATACGGCACCAACATAGAAAGAAGGTAATTTATG
The DNA here is from genome assembly GCA_026826555.1 of Tolypeutes matacus. Classification (NCBI taxonomy): domain Eukaryota; kingdom Metazoa; phylum Chordata; class Mammalia; order Cingulata; family Chlamyphoridae; genus Tolypeutes; species Tolypeutes matacus. The sequence continues at coordinate 692,658 of JAKSZT010054303.1, read as the reverse complement.
TAGAGTGCAGATATTTTCCTGGGCATTTATAATAACCATGCATGATTGGAAATGTGAAACTATAAATCTAAGATATTAAAATTTATCTTTTTTACTATAAAGACTACAAGCACAGCTTTGAACGTTCCTATCATGAAGAGTTTACTGAGAAATCCAAGCAAGTGTTTGTTATTTCCAAGGAGTCAAATAGGACCTTTGAAATCTTGGAAAAATTTGCCTTAAAGGATGTGGAATTTGATTTTAACAATGCAGCAACAAGTTCCAGTTTAGACTCAGCTCTGAGGTAAGATGTCAAGAAATCCGAAACATTTTCATGGGGCCCAAGCAAACAGCCTGACTTTGGTAAATGTGATCCCCCAAATTTGAAATGTCTTCCATCACCTCCCCCTTCTATGCCCATCCCTTTAAAGAAGAGGCCCCCTAAAATCTCTTTGAAGAAGAGGCTCCCTAAAGTCCATTCCTGGGTTAGAATTTCCTTATCAGCTATCACACTACATTTTCAAATGTTTTCTGGCCATTTCATGTACTTTCTTCCAGTCTCCTCAAGATTATAAATCCAAGAGGGCAGAGTGTTGTCTTCTTTTTCCTCCCATAGATCATATTCCCAAGAATAGTTGAATGACTTTAGGGACAAGGAAATAGATTAGGAAATATGAATAGTGCATTTGTATGGTATTGTATAATTTACAAAAAGCTTACACATGTATCATCAGCTCATTACTAATTATGTTCAGATATTCAGCCAGCACTTATGGAATGTCTACTACGGTCCATATCATTATTTATGTTGGTATGTAAGGAATTGAGTTATCTTGCCCAATGCATGCATTCCTTAATTATTCAGTGTCCTCTATAATAACCGCCCCCCCCATGCTTTTCCCAACCACCGTGGTGACTTGCTCTGTTCACTACCAACAGGCATTAAGAAACTGAACCTATACTAACAGAGCCAGGTTTGTTTTGTCACTCCCAGTCTCATCCCTAGGATTAGGGAGGTTCCTGGGAAGTTTTATTTCTTCCATCCTCATCCTCCAGCTCAAGCACAGAGCTACCAACATTGTTATGGGTCTGGGAATCCATGCCAAGAGGAAGACTATTTATTTGGCTAATACAATATGGTGCTCAGTCAATGTTTTCAAGACTACAAGAGAAACATAAAGTTCATGTGTTTAAAACAGATTTGAACAGGCAAATCCATAAAGACAGAAAGTAGATTCGTGGTTGCCAGAGGATGGGTGTAGGGAAGAAATGGGGAGTGACTCCTAACCCATATGGGGTTTCTTCTTTGGGGTGCTAAAAGAGTTCTGGAATTAGATAGTGGTAATGTTTGTACAACCTTGTGGACATACCAAAACACTGAATTTTACACTTCAAATTTTATGGTAAGTGAATTAGAGCTCAAAACAAAACAAAACAATTTATAATGTTAAGCATTTCAGAGTGGTGAGAACTTTAATAAATTTTATTGCAATTGAACTACTCAAATTGTTGTGCCCATTAAAAATACAACAATAAATATGCCCTTTTAGATTAGCTGTATGAAAACACCAGGGCTTTGTTGGCTTTGCCTGCTTTGCCATTTGGAAACAATGCTTTGTACTTAAGTTCCTGAATAGTGTGTATGAGTTAACAGAAAAAGAGTGTTCTTTTGACATTTCAAAGCGTTGTCTTAATAACCAACCATGTAGAGCAGGGGTTCTTAACCTTTTTTGTTCCACGGACCCCTTTGCCAGTCAGGTGAAAACCACAGACCCCTTACTAAATCCACACTCTACTATGTGTTATTTAATAAATGTATCACACCCGTACCACCACGTACCCACAAGAATAATGTTTTTTTGAATTTCAGTTCAAGCTCACAGACCCCTTGTTAAGACCCACTGATGTAGAGCAATAACATTCTTTTTTTCTCATTTTGAAAGGAGCCATGGAATGCTTTGCAAATTTTTCATTTTCTATTTGTTATTGAGAAGGAATCAAGACCCTAGCCTGATTATATGAATGCCCTTATGTCTGTATTTTTCCTTCTTTAATTTCACCTGCTAGGTGCCAAGAACTGCCAAGAAGAGGCATATATCCCTGCCTCTGTGGAACTTACATAACAAAATAAACATAACCAATACATAAAATATGTAGTGTGTTAGTGTCCTTAAGTGCTAGGGAGCAAAATGAAACACTGGGAGAAGTAAGGCTTGTGGTGGTGAGGGTAGGCCTTGCCGAGGAGGTGACATTTGGGGAACCACTGGAAGTAGGTGAGATATCAGCCTATGGGAATATGGATCAGAAGAGCATTCCAGAGAGACAGCTAACACAAAGGTCCCGAGGCTGGAGGATTGGCAAAGAAGCCAGCTGGCTGGAAGAAAGTCAGAGTTGTGGGGTGGCTGGTGAGGCGTGAGGTTGGGGATTGTCGATCTTATCATTGTAAGGACTTGGACTTTCTCTCTGGGCTTTTCCAACTTCTGAGTGGAAAGGGGCCTGATCTGACCTATTTTGACAGGCTCACTCTGGCTGCTTGGTTGAGGATAGACTGAAAGAGGGCAAAAGAAGTAGAAGCAGGACACAACATGAAATCCTAGTTTTCAAATTCTGTGGTGAAATGAAGCAATAAAGCCTTGTTTCCTAAGTCATATTGATGGAGATGGAATTTTTATGAAGCAAGTACCATTAAACACCCTGCTTTAGGTTTTCTATTTTAATGTGTTTTCAGACTGATCCTCTTGCTTCGCCGAACCTGAATGTCAGGTTTATTTATTTTATTCCTTCACTCAATTTATGATTAGGAACTCTGCTAGCCATGGAATATCCAATAGTGAATAAGATAAGCCCAGTAACTGCCCTCATGGAATATACATCAATGAGAAATCAACACACACTTGTTTACGGAATGACAATTATATAAAGCATGCAGCTAGTCTGTGTGCAGAGATATTCACAGGCCTGGGAATCCTCTGCACACCCAGAAGCTTTTTACTAAAAAAAAATTAAGCAACAGGCCAAGCCATATCATGCTCATGTCAGTTTGAAAAAAAAAAACTATATTTCTACAGTACTATAAAGCTAAAACATCTTGGTAGAGGAACAAGCTACTACTTCTCAGTGAGGTACTAACAGTTTTGGTAATTTAGTTGAATTTCCAATTTTGTGGTCATCAGGATTGATGGGAATTCTTGGCTTCCATTTTTTATTCCCTCCCCATGTGATATTACTTCTACAATTAGCCTAGTGGTGGTGGTCATAACCCAAGGGAGGTATGAATGGGGCAGGTGTAAGAGCAGTGCACTGGTGTGGGAAAGCCTCCTTCCCTGGACCTGTGGGTGTGACCTGAGCTTCATATTAGACCAACCTGGATCTATGGAGCTGGAAGGGCCTTCAGAGGTTACCTTCTGTCTACCATTCTAATTTTACATAAGATGAAAAAAAGCCCAGAGTTTGAATGACTTATTTGGAACCACTTGAGGCCAAAATGGGGACCAGAGCCTCATATCTCTTAGAGGTAAAACGTATGCAGGAAAATTCCCTCCCTCCTTTCCTCTCTCCCTTCCTTCCTCTTTTGACAAATATTCTTGACTACATTTTACCCCTTTGTTTTTCAGAATAAATCCTCTTTCAACTTACAAGTCTATTTTGCTCTTGTCTGGGGAACGTGGCTGTGGGAAGTCCACTCTGATTGCCAACTGGGTGGACTATTTCAAAAAGAAACATCCAAACATATTGTTGATCCCTCATTTTGTTGGAAGCACCTGTGAAAGCAGTGATATCATGTCCGTGATTCATTACTTCATCACTGAATTACAGTACAAAAACTATGGTAATAGAATAAAATCTTTATATTCATTCAGAAAATATTTGGTGAGTTAGAAATGAGTGGTTCTCTCTTCTGTTCATGTGGATATTATTCTCTTGTTCTAATCTAACCCTCTTATATTGTCTCACCTACACATCTACTTACCTCTTCACCTCAGAATTAAAATTTCATTCATTCATTTACTCACCAAATATTTATTGTGTATCTCCATGTTTCGGGGAAGGATTCTAGACAGTGGGGATACAACAGTGAAAATGGACAAAAATCTTTACCCTCATGGAGTTTTCATGTTATGGTGGGGTGGAGGAGGACAAAGAGTTAACTAAAGATATAGAATACTAGATGATGGTGAGTTCTGTGAAGAAAAATAACGCAGTGAAAGAAGATAGGCAGTGTGTGTGACGGAACTGGTAGGATTTTAAATAGTGTAGTCCATGAAAGGCTCCCTCAGAAAAGGGCATTTGAAATGAAGAAGAGGAGGGAGGGAGTTATGCTATCCACCTCTCTCAGGGAATAGCATTCCAATCATAGGAAGCAAGTGCAAGGTCCCTGAGGCAGGACTGAGCCCTTCAACTATGCTCCTTCTATTTAATTCAACACTATTTATTGAGCACGTTTGTTAGTTTGTTCATTTTCATTCATTCCAAAATATTTATTGGTTTCCTATTCTGTGCCAGGTCTTGTTCTGGGTGCTGGGGAGATAGGAGTCAATCAGGCCAGTAAAGTCCCGGGTCCCATAGATATTATGTTCCAGTTGAGAGAGGCAGATCACAAATAAACAAGAAACCTATTAAATAATGACAAAGCCATGCAGAGTGATGTGATAAGGAGACAAGACTGTGTTAGGTTATGTTAGTCACATACTACATCTATTAGTTAGAGTTACCCTAGCTGTGGTGACAAATTCTTTTTCAGTGACCTCTCAAATGGTAGTGTAGTTCTCATGTAACAGTTCAAATGTGGTTCTTAGGTGACAATGGTTTTCTTCCATGAGGTGATTTGGAGGCACAGGCTCTTTCCATCTTGAGGCCATGTTATCCCCTAGGTCCTCAGAGTCTTCTGCTTTTGTCTAGAAGACCGGGAGTGTAGGGTGGGAGGTAGGGGGGTAGGAGGAAAGAGAATAGAAAAGGAAGGCCTGTTCCTTGAAAGTCTTGGCCTGGAAGTGATACACATCACTTCCACTCCCTTTCTGTTGGGAAGAAATGGCTTCATGGCCACACTGGAAATCAAGGAGGGATAGACAGCTAACCCCTCATTATGGAAGGGGAGTGTGAAGTTTTATGGGTCAGGTAGCCATCTCACCACACTCTCCAGAGTATCTCATTGACAAGAAGGAGACATGTAGAGATCAGAAAAAAGTGCATTCCAGCCAGAGGGAACAGCTGAGGTAAGACTGTTCCTAAGCTGGAAACAAAAGTTGAGTGAGTTTGGAAGGGAAAGAAGGCTAGTTTGTTAGGACTGTGGTAGGCTGTAGGGGGAGTGGTAAGAGATGAATGAAGCAGGAGGTGAAGGTGGGGCCACTTCATATCTGGGCTTTGTAGGCCAGAATATTAGAATTTGAATTCTGTTAAGTGTAACAGGTGGTCAGTGGATGGTTTTAAGCAGGCAGTGACATGATTTGATTTATATTTTAAAAAATCAATATCAGTCTGATGGGTGGAAAACGATGTAATGTAAAAAGCATGGAGGCAGGGATCCTTGTTGGAGGCTATTACAATAGTCTGAGCAAGAGATGATGAGGGTGGTAGCCATGGCAGTGGAGGGCTTTGGATGGATTGAGAATTTGCTGAGGAATTGAACATAGGGGTTGAAGGAAAGGGAGAAATTGAGGATAACTCCTAGTTTTTGAGTGGTGGATGTGGTGGGTTTCTATGAGAAAATAGGTTGAATGTCCAGGTTGAGTTCTTTATTGGTGTGTTCTCTCAGGGCAGGTAAAGTGGATAAAATTAAAATCAGCAGAAGCAGGTGTGACTGGCACTATAAGAAGGTGATTAATCCTGCTCAGACACATCTCAAAGGTGTTCATATTCTGGCCAGGCTGGCTATATGAACGCAATTGTTCATGTACCATTATGATTTTTTTTTTTTTTTTAAAGATTTTATTTATTTATTCATCTATCCCCCCCCTGCTGCCTGCACTCGCTGGGTCAGCCAACCACGCCGTGCGGGCGGGCCCGCCCCCACCAGGAGGCCCCAGGAACCGAACCCGGGGCCTCCCACATGGTAAACGGGAGCCCCACTGACTGAGCCACAGCCGCCTCCCCATTATGATTTTTTTCCCAAAGTGAATTGTTATTTTAATGAGTGTGTTTTGAGATGCTGAGAGCTCCTAATTAAAACAGCCCCTGTCTTTCAAACAGATCCTTAGATTTCAACAGTAGAATAAATTCTGGAACAACCTATGAATATTTGACATCAGGTGACAGCTTCTATCCCTGAAAGGGCTCCGTTCCTCATTAATGGTGGGAAGACAAGGGAAAGGGCTCTGGTTCTGGACCTGATCTGCCTGTATTTTCAGTTCTGGCTCTGCTACTTACTAGCTATGTGATTTGGGGCAGTTTACTTAAGTGCTCTGTGCCTCGGTTTCACATCTGGAAAACAAAGATGGGATTACTAGTACCCATCTCATAAGGCTGTGTTAGGATTAAGAGAGAATATATGTAAAGAACTCAAAATACACAGTCAGCATTTAATATTTTTAGTTGCAATATTATTATTATTCCTTACTGAGCTACAGAAAGCAGGGAGTGGGGACTGCTGTGGGAAACAAGATACTCCTAGTCATTAGCTGCGTTAAGGAGGGGAAGGATGGTAACCCAAGAGAGTTTGCAGCTCTCTCGCCACTGCCTCCTAGGAGGAAGTGGAGGGTGAGCACAGAAGGCGGGCCCCAGAATCATTTAGCATGGCTGCCTTGGCCAGGAAGTTGAGGTTTCACTTGAGGTCAGATGGCTGGGGGTGGGGGTGTTGAGAACACAGCCAAGGCCTGAGAGGTCAGGTATTTGAAGAAGATTCAGCTTCTTTGCAGAGGGCATTTTCCTGTCACCCGACCCAGCTGTCTGCAGTGGCAGCTCCTGTGTGGGCTTCCTAGCGGGGGCGCCAAAATGCCCCTATGTGAAGCTCACGTTTCTGCTCCTCTGTCCTCAGCCTGGATTGAGGGACTTTGTGGATAGCAAGTGCCTGTAGCCAGCTCTGCCAACCCCCAGGCCCCTTGCTTGCCTCACAGGCTGCTGGTGTTTCTCAGAATGGCACAACAGAGCCACTGCCTGTCTTGTTTACATGTTTGCCTGCCGTGTCACCCCATTTAACTGGGTGGCAGCCTGAATCACAATGAATTCCACTTATCTAAGGCTTTCTGAGTGCCGGACCCCGTGTGCAGGGCTTTCCCAGCATCTCATTTAGTGCTCTCAACAACTCAGGTAAAGCATTGTCATCCCAGGTAAGGAGACAGGTTCAGAATGGCTACACAGTGGGCTGAGCAGGGGTTTAAACTCAGGTCTCTGTTGAGTTCGAAGCGCCTCATCCTACTTACTGCATTCCTTGAGCCAACAGAGAGAACGTTTCTCTCTTTGGTACAATTTGCATCAGGGTCCTCTTCCAGCACCGCACAGCTGGAGAGTCTGCATGTAAGGCAGTGATGTGGGATTGTCAGGCGGTGTGTCTTTTTTGAGGTTCATTCACATCCTTTTTGCCACTTAATCACTGCACCAGCTTTGTGAAAGAAGAGGGACAACCCATGTCTCTGTGGGGTCCCAAGTGCAACTGGTAGTAAACATTTAGGGAGCTCTAACTAAACACCCCAAGAAATGGTGACCACATGCAGCTTGAAAACTCAAGTGGGTTATTCTTTAAATGATTATTTGCTGCTGTTTGAAGAAAAACTATTAGGAAAATAAGTGTTCAAAAAGCTTCCAATGATCTGTGTGCCTAAGAAACCTTTGCCTCTCCAGGTTCCTGTTTCCTCATCTACAAATGAAGGGTTTGGACTGGATTTTCTCCAAGAACCCCTTCTGCTCCAAAATTCTGTCATTTAAGATCTGCAATCTTACCATTGTCCATAATTTTAAGTATTTTTTTAAAAACCCAAAAGTAAAACACTAAGATTAATTTTTTCTTTCCAGTCTTGAAAAATATTTTTCATGGTGTAATACAGCTCAAACTCTATTTTTCATGTCATTCTCTATGTCCCACATTCATATATACATTTCAAGTCTTACTGATTTTATGGTTGTTTCCTGTTACCAAAAAAAAAAAAAAAAAATCTCTTTAAAAATCAATACAGACTTTGTGGATGGCTCTGAGTAGGTGCTCCCAGGCTGTACTTCGCCATCTCCCGCCCTCACTGCTGTCGGTCCTGCAATGCCGGTGGATCTCAGCAAGTGGTCTGTGCCCTTGAGCCTGCAGGAAGTGGGTGAGCGGTCACAGCACCTGTTGCAGGTCAGATACTCCAGGGCGAGGTTCAACGAGCTGGGCCAAGTGCCGACGCCTACCCAGGTTAAGGACTGACCCACCAGCATTGAATGGGATGGCCTTGATCCTGGTAAACCTACACCTTGGTCCTCACAGACCCGGTGAGGATGCTCCCAGAAAGAATGATCCCAGATACAGGGAATGGCACCACTTTTTGGTGGTTCACATGAAAGACAACATCAGCAGTGGCACAGTCCTCTCCGATCATGTGGACTCTGGGTCTCCCAAGGGTACAGGCCTCCATTGCTATATCTGGCTGGTTTATGAGCAGGACAGGCCACTGAAGTGTGACGAGCCCATTCTCAGCAACTTATCTGGAGACCACCGTGGCAATTTCAAGGTGGTGACTTTCCACAAAAAGTATGAACTTGGGCCCCCAGTGGCAAGCGTGTGTTACCAGGCTGAATGGGATGACCATGTGCCCAAACTCTATGAGCAGCTGTCCAGGAAGTAGAGAAAACCCAGGAACTGCAAACTGCTCCAGAGGCCCCAAGCAGTAGAGTCAAATTAATGCTGCATGTTGATTTCTCCTCTTCTGTCCTCATTCTTACAAGGGAGACTTGAGCAGTCTGCTAGTGGTTTAGAGTGACTTTTCCTGTTACCGGTTCTTTAGAATTACAGAGGGGCACACACCCCAGTTTATGTTTTGGTCAAATATAAAATCCATTTTGGGGGATATTTTCATAGTGATGGGGTCATTAAATTGTTAGCATAAAATAACAACCCAGAATTTAAAGAAGAAAAAAATCCAGGTAAAAAGACCAGGTGTTTGGTAATAGGGCAGAGCATCAAAGGATCTGTTAGGGAGCTAAGATTAGTTGCCTCTGTCTTTGTGAGCCCCATTCCAGAATTGTGCATGACAGCTTCTTCTGAAAAATGCTTTTATGGTGTCATCTCACCAAGAGAGCCAGAGGCCAGCATCTCTGCCAGACCCTGTCATGGTCAATCTCGGCTGGTTGGCTGGTGTCAGTGTCCTGCCCTGGCTCCTTTCCAGGAGCGCTGCCAGGAGAGTCACTTTTCTGGTGTTGCAGCGTGGCCATCTCCACATGCAACAGTGCTAGGTGGGAGGTCGGCAGGACCCCTTAGATCTGTGCCTGTTGACTTCGTGGTGTAAGATAAGCTGGTCTGGAATTGCTGAATGTTGTGTTAATTTTGCTGTTTGCTTATAGTTGAATAAAAAGAAAAACAGTGAAAAAAAAATCAATACAATCCTCTTCTGTAATATGAAAGATGAAAATAAAGTAATATATTATAAAACACTGTGTATTTCAACATGTGAATACTCAGATATGATTCCAATAGAAAACATAATGGAGTAGTTGAGCGCTTACCTCTATGTGAAAAATCACAATGAATGTAATAGCTGTAAGTGTAGACTGACAAGGGTGTTTTATATTGGAGTATTGCTATCAGAGTTGTGGTTTTATGAAATGGTAAACAAATCTTGATATTGTTTCAGACAAAACAATGTATCATTTTTTATTTATTTATTTATTTATTTTTTTTAAAGACTTGTTTTTTTTTTTAAAGATTTTATTTATTTATTCATTTATCCCCCCCCTTGCTGCTTGTGCTCTCTGGGTCAGCCAACCACGCCGTGCGGGCGGGCTTGCCTTCACCAGGAGGTCCCGGGAACCGAACCCGGGGCCTCCCATATGGTAAACGGGAGCCCCACTGATTGAGCCACAGCCGCTTCCCTCATTTTTTAAAAGTCAATTTACATGATAGTTGCATACCTAGAAAATTCAATGTATTTTAAAACAGTGTAAAAATTATGTTTATATTGTAAAATAGATTTGGTTTCCAAGCTAAGTAATTATAAGGTTTTTTTTTTCCCACCGTATGTGGCTGTGTAATAGAACATTTTGAAAGTCAGGAAGGACAAAGCTTCATTGTGTGTGACCATCCCTTGCTGTAAGGTCTCTAGAATCCCTGGGACCACCCCTTTGAGAACCTCTGCTCTAAACAACTTTCTGGTTTTTTGTTTGTTTGTTTTTTAAATGTTCACTGTGTTTTCCTACCTCCAGGTCTTTCCTTATGCTTTTCCTTGCTTGACATACCTAGCCCCTCGTTTCTACCTATGACTCATCTCAAATATCTGCTACATGAAGCCTTTCTTCATTGTGATGATTCCACATTAAGCTCCAATAGGCTTCAGCCCCATATTTTGCCTTGGAATTTGGTTATTTGTGTACAGAACTAATTCAGCTTCTCTATGCTCCTTGACTTTATATTATAGATCATTGTATCTATTCTCAGCAATTAGCACAGAACCTTGCACAGAATAGGTAACCAACTATATTTATTAAATGTCATAATTCTTCAATGACTCTAATAGAACCTTCATGTATTTGAGACTTCATCCTTTAAAACTCCCACACACAACTTGATTTCCTAGATCCTAATATAACTAAATTTCTCTGGAAAATATTTCTTTTGAAAAATAAAACAAGAGTTGTATGCAGTAGAATGCTTTTATAATAATTGTAGTTGATTACAATTTTGGATTGCTGCTACTATGTCACTTCACAGGCTGAAAGTTGGTCCTCTCAAATTATTCTAGTTCATAACTTAGTTCTCCCTGGTAATTTCCAGAATCCAAGGTCTGGGATCCAATATTTTGAGTAGAGGATTATAATAGGTTTAAAATGAGCAAAGACCAAAGTGACAAGGCAGTGGGTAGGAGGTGCTGTAGGTGTGCAGTACTGTAAGAACCCAGGATCATGGTGGCTTTGACCCCTGGACGGGGACCAGATGTTACAGAGCTGCAGAAACTTTAGAAATCACATAACCTGACTTCTTCTGTCTTCTCCAACTCTTTGTAATATGACCTATCTTGCATTTTGGAAAATAAGAGTCAGGCTTTTGATCATACAAAAATGTCTTTTGTATAAAATCTGAAAATGTATTGGAGACATCTGGTGGTAAATATCATTATCCCTTTTTGGGTTGAATATTTTGAGGATGCTAATCACACACATAAGCATCTTTCTTTGTACAGTTCACTGTTCCTGGTCCTTTAACATAATTTAGCAATGATGGAAACATTTTCACCTAATTTGAACAAATTTCTATGCTGTAGGTACTCAGCTCGAAACCGACGTTCTTAGTGAAGACTCCAGCGTCTTAGTCTTTTCACTTCTTGTAGATGTGTTCATTGCTTCTATCAGTTTAAAGCCATGTATACTTGTACTAGATGGAATTGAAGAATTGATTGGCATTTATGGGATTTCAGGACAGAAGGTAATATTGTTTGAAAATAATACGTATTTTATTGCTATGTTCTAAAAAGAAAAGCCCATAATCTGAGATGTGTATAACACCTTTCTGTTGTTGCATATCTCTGGTTATAGCCAACATTGCTGATAGTTACTGCTTCATATTTTATTGAACAAATAGTTATATAGCACTTTGCTTTGGGCCAGGCACTATTATAGGAACTTAAAAAAATATATGGACTCATTTAATCTTCACTAGTGCCCTGTGAGGGGGATACTGCAATCAGCATTCTTGTTTACATGGAGAGAGCTGAGCAAAGATTCATTAGGTAACTTGTTCTAATAGCGTAAATGGTAGTGTGGGAATTCACACATGGACAGGCTACTTCCAGAAACTGGCCTTTACCCGTGCACAGTTCTGCCTCCCTATTTTATATTTTGATCAGACATTTATTGAGTCCCTTCTCTGCTCTTTATGTTTTTTTTTTTTTTTTTGCTTTTTTTTTTTTAATTAAAAAAATTTTTTTTACCGGGAGGTCCTGGGGATCAAACCCAGGTCCCTCTGTATGGGAGATGGATGCCCAACCATTTGAGCCATATCCACCCCCTGTTCTGTATGTTTTATTGTTTGGACTGCCTCATCCATGCTGATTTTACACATTCCAGATACCATTCACTGGTTGCTTTCTTTAGTTCTCTGGTTGGAAATGACATTGGCTCAATGGAACTACTTCTTAGTATCAGTCATTACTTTGTGAAGCGTTTTCTCTAAAAGTTAAAAATATATTTTAAAATAAATTATGTAACTGATATTTTTCCTTATAGAAAATATGATAAATAAAAAAAGAGGAAAATAGAAAATTAAATCTCACTCGCAGTCTCACCACTGTCAAAATCTTGGTGTATAGCCTTCTTTTTTCTATGGAGGCCTATATGTATTTATGTAAACAAGATTATACATTGTATTGTTTTGTAACCTGATTTTTAATTTAAATACATGGTAACCATCATATATTTAACAAATAATTACTGGGCACTTATAATGGGTGAGGCACTGTAAGCAAAGACACACATGGTCCCTACAAAGACATGGAGCTTTTAGAGGGGAATGACAGATATTAGTTAAACCATCAAACAAATAAGTATGAAACTGCAGCCATGATGAGCACTGCCATGGGTAACCTGGTAGTGCCATGAGAGCCTCCACTGATGGCATTTGACCTACAGGGAAGGCTTGCTGGAAGATAAGCCTGAAGTAGAGCTCCGTGGGTGGAGCAGGAGGGCCTGGCCATGCAGTCCTCATACCTGTAGCCGTCTGTGCAGTGCTTAGGAGACTGCCGCTGGAGCCCCATCCTTGGTTTGAGTCCTAGCTCTGCCGCTGGCTGTCAGGATGAGTTAGGTGAGGCATTCAGCCCCTCTGTGCTTCAGCTGTCTCCACTGCCTTGAAGACACAACACCCTGGCAAAGTAAGCAGTCGGCGAATGATAGTTGCTATTAGCAAAGAGGGGTGAGAAGGGCTGTTTAAGTGGTTTTATTAGGTATTGGTTATCTTATTCCAACATACAACCATTTGACTTTGGGTGGTATTGCTGCTCTAAGGGACAATTCTTCAGCATAAAAAATGTCTTCTTTTTCTTTTGAATGGTTCAATCGGTACTCTTTTAGATTTCCTTTGGTTATCACTGTTAGATTATTCCTTAGAAGAATGTGATTTTATTGTTTGTAGGAACCTCTTTTAAGTGTCCACGTTTGTACCAACAAATTCATAAAATATAAGTGAGGCACAACTATGGTTCTATTGAGCATTAATTGGTATTTTTTTATCACCACGTTGCTTATTATAAAAAGTTACTATCAATAACTGTAATCCCAACCCTTACTGTATTCTTACTCCCTATATTTCACCTACTACAAGTTTGGAAATCATCATCAGAGGAGTTTTAAAGTCTTTAAAATTTAAAATGTCTTTGAATCTCTAGAATAAATAACTTTATAGGGACGGAAAGTAGAGTAGAGGTTACCAGGAGCTGGAGTGGGGGTAGGTAGGGAATGGGGAATTAACTCTTAATGGGTACAGAGTTTCTTCTTGGGGCGATGAAAAAGCTTTGGGAAAGGACGTTGGTGATGGTAGCACAACATTGTGAATATAATTAATGCCACTGAATTGTACACTTAAAGATGGTTAAAATGGATATTTTGTTTTAGATATTTATGTTACCACAATAAAACTTTTTAAAAAATGTCTTTGAATCTCTCCACCAGGCAAAAGATTTTTCCTGGCTGCCGTGTTCCCTCTCTCCTCATTGCAAATTTATCATGAGTACTGTTTCCTCCAGCCTGGCCTACAAATCACTGTCTGCCCGCTCAGATGTGAGGACAGTGGAGCTCATTAGCACAGTAGATGAAGAAGTAAAACTAAACATCTTCAGACAGCATCTCTCCATTCCCAACAAAGACCCCTTCCAACAAAACAAACAAGTTTTGAGGCAAAAAACAAACCTGAACCCTTTAAAACTCACAGTCCTAGCCAATGAACTTAAAGAATGCAGAATCTACAGAAATGAGTTTCAGTGTATGAAGAAGTACTTGGAGGTGGTCTCTATTCAGGAACTCTGGGGACTGATTCTGAAACGTTGGATTGAGGACTATAGCTGGACTTTTAAAAAAAGAAAGGCAAATTCAGACACTGTGGCTTCTGGAGAAGGTAGGCCTGGGCCAGAGTTGACAGGCTAAGTTTGAGTCCACGGCGAGAAAGATGTGTAGTGGACCTCTGCCCAGGGGAGCAGGTGGAGGAGGGTCTCGGGATAGGGTTGTCAGATGAAATATAGGACTCCAAGTTAAATTTGCATTTCAGATAAACAACAAATCTTTTTAAAATTTATTTATTTTTAATTTTTATCCTCCCTGCCCCCATCGCTCCCTCATCTGTCTGCTCATCTTCCTCAGGAGGCACCAGGAACCAAACCTGGGACTTCCTATGTGGGAGGCGAGTGCCCAACTGCTGCAGCCACTTCCACTCACAGCTCATTGCAGCTCGTCTTCTTTAGGAGGCACTGGAACCGAATCCAGGACCTCCCATGTGGGAAGCAGGTGCCCAATTGCTTGAGCCACATCTGCTCTCCCAACAAATAATCTTTTAATATAAGTATGTCTCAAATATTGCATGGGACATACTAAAAATTATTTTAATTACAGATAAGCAACAAATACTTTTTAGTATAAGTGTATACCAAATATTGCATGGGGCATTTTATGCTAAAAATTATTAGTCATATTTCTCAGCAGTCTTAAGAAATGGGCCTTTTTTAGTTCTATAACTCAATTTAATCTCTCTTTTGAGCTTACAGTTCTCCTGAAGGCAGAAACCTAATCTAGTCAATTCAGGTTAATTCTGTCAGTTTAGTTTATTTTCAGTCAGTTCAGGATTTTTTCAGTCAAGTGAGTGTTTGTGCCTTTCTAATGTCATCAATGTCATCAATCAAGATTCTAGGACCTTAGGGCTGGATGTTCCCTGCTGTCTTCCACCAAGGTGGATATGGTCCCAGATGGACATTGGCCTACCTCTGTTTTTGGTTCTTCTCAAGGATGCCTGTGTTCCTATTTGTTTGGGGGTTGTTTTATCTTTGTTGCTATCAGCTGCCGCATTCCTTCATCTGAACTGAGGAGGCCCCTCTCCTCAGCTAACTTATGCTCTCTTCTGGAGCCTACAGTCTTCCTGCAGGTGCTGTACATTCCAGATGGGGAATGTCAGCTGCTCACTGCACCCCTTGGGGGCCTGTAGGTCTTGATACTGGCCTTGGGAAATCTGCAAGGCTACTGCCTCCCAGGATTTCAATGAGAAGCAGAGCTCAGGTCCCCTCTAATGCTGGGTCCCCAGGTGCATCTCCTAGTTCAAAGCTAGGCTGGGTCCAGCAGAGGGCACAGGCTCCAAGTCTGAATTCTTCCAAGAGGGCTTCTCCCTTGCCCTCTTCTCTCTGGCTCTTTCCTCCCTTTCTCAGTTTAGCAAAATATCTTTTCTTCCTGGGTGGAAAACATTTCCTCTTTAGACCATCCTGTAATTGTTTGAGTCTGTTGTTTGTGGAAAGAGACGTATTCCGTGAGTTGGTCAGCAATTTGTCTTGTGAAACTCAAGTCAGGCTTTTGAAATTCAAAATTTACTCTCTCAATCCATTGTCTCTGCTCTGATCTTCAAAAGTCTATTTTGAAACTTGAGTTTCTCTCTCTGCATTTCTGTTATAACAGCCTTTACTTAAGGGCAGTGAATTTAAATGGAGCTGAGGTGCAGTGGGTGGGGATGGAGAACGAGAAACAGAAAAGATACAGAATGAAAGCCGCATTGTTTAGTACTTCAACATATTACCCTGTCCCATTTTTTGCCCTAATATATTTTTATGTCTAATATGTTTATATTTCTAATATATTTGTGTCTCTGCATAGAAAAGTGACTTCAAATTTAGTGTGTCTTCCCCATCTGCCCTCCCCCCCCCCAGTAGGTGGAAACGGGGTCTCTGTGCCTTGGAAGAGTCACTCAGACAAAGTGGCCCATGGCTATGCTACCCCACCTCTCCAGGTTGAGCAGAAAAGCTCCTTTCCCAGGTGTTTTTCCCCCCTCCCAGTCCTGGCCACTCGAACCCATTCAGGTCCAGAGAGCCCAGCCATGGGTACACAGGGGTAAATGTCAGAGGAAGCTTGCACAGCTGCTTTTACTTAAAGATTGCAGGTACTTTGGGCTGGTTCTCCAATCCTAACATAGGAAATCAATTTGGAATGGTAAACCATGTTGTTATTTCTCTCAATAACCTTCAGGGGCTATTTATAGTTGGTTGACCAGAAAGCCAGTGGGAAATCCAACTATGGTGGAAAACACCTAAGGATCAGGGGAGAAAGGAAGAGTTGGCTCAAGTGGTGTATATGCTCATGTGGCAGGAGAACAATCATCCAGCAAAAATCACTCATACCCATAAATGTAAATTTGGTGTTTGGAAACCTTAATAAAAACTGATCCACAGAAATGCCTAATGTAACAACTGGTAAGCCTGTCAGTCTGTAACCATATTTTTGGATATATTGTGAAAATATAGTTGAAACTTAATGGTTAAGAGTATGGGCTCTGGAACCAGGCTGTCTGGGTTCAAATCCCAGTTCTATACTTAATAGCTATATGACTTTGGGTAAGTTATTTAAATTTTCCGTGCTTTATTTGCCTCATTTGTAAGATAGGGACAGTTATGGTATCTAGCTATAGGATTATTGGGAAAAAATAAGTTGGTTAATCATACAAAACATTTAGAATGATATCTGGCACATGTTAGCTATTATTTTTATCACTGTCATCCTCATGATGTTGTCTTCATAGGTCTGGATGGCTGGGTGGCTGATGCTCTGTGCTTATTGAGCATCTCGCATTGTGGTTTGGCTGAGGATGAGATACTCCAGGTTTTGGAGATGCTGGGCTACAGGAATCATTACAAAGTGACCATGTTGCACTGGGCTGCCTTTCGCAATGCCACCAAACAGTGGGTCCAGGAGAAGCCCAATGGTCTATTGTACTTCTGGCACCAGTCCTTGCGAAATGCTGTGGAGCAAAAGCTGCTTGGTAAGACTTGAATCTGTGAAAATACCTACTGATTAAAGGGAAGGGAAGAGTCACATGCAAGGGAAGGCTCGTAGCAGGGTTTTCTTAAGTAGAAATGAATCTATAAACACGAATGGAAATGGCTGCTTAACTTAGGAATTGTACAGATATCTGACTTCAATGGCTTAACTCTCCAAGGTTTATTCTCTCATGCTATAGGCTTCTTCTGGAGGCAGATAGTCCAGGGGTGCTCTGTTGGCTCCATGATGTCATCTGGGACCCAGCTTTTTCTGTGTCCCTGATCTACTATACTGGTTTCCATCCTCAAGGTTGCTTCATGCTCATGTCTTTTGGAGCTCCAGCCATTGCATTTCAGGCAACAGGAAGGAAGGAAGGAGGAAGAAAGGCTTGCCCTTTCCTTTCAAGGAGCTTTTCCAGAAGTTTGACGCTAACATTTGCACTTATGGCTCTTTGACCCAGAACTTAGTGATTTGGACACATTGTAGATATGAGGGAGACTGGGATACAGACGTTTCAGCTGGGTGCATTGCTTCCTTAAACCAAGGTGGATTCTTCCACTAACAGAAAAGGGAAAATGGCTATAGGGTGTGAAATCAAATTTTTATCCCTTACTAAAAAGGACTGCCACCTAAATTAGAGAAACCATGGCAATCACAGATGCCTGCTGGCCTAGAAGAAGGTTCCTCTATGACAATTACTCATACAGAGACTCGAAAAATCTTTAAACCACAGCCTTTGGGGAGATTCCAAGCTCTGTGCAGATTTCCTTTTAAATTTACTATGTTGCTTTTTACTTTCTTTCTTTTGCAAATTTTTTTTTTGCTCATTTCCTCCTGTTCCAACCATCTCTTAAAATTATGTGATGTGGAGTTGAAGAGGAATGAGGATGTTCTTAAATTTAATGTCAGCTCTTCTGTTCACTTGCTCTATTGCAACTCACTCAATTTCTCCATTTTTCCAAGCATGATAACACTCTTGGAGGTTCAGGAGCTAAAAAGTCATAATGTGACTGTTAGAATTCTGGATACATACTACACTCCTTTTCTGCACTGTATGCTCCAAAAGAAAGAACTGCTGGCAATATTCATGACTGTCAGAAAAAAAGTTTTCATGCTGCAGAATCTCTAGGGGCACTGAGAATTCTAATAGCAAGAACTCACCTCCATGTAGACTGGGCATGAGAAACAAGCCCATACCACAAGGATGTAAAAGATCCACAAAACCAGGACTATATAGTCCTTGAGTCTATTATGAGATATACATCTTTTTAAAACTTTTTTAAAATTGAAGTTTATCATTCATACATGAACATCCATAAACAATACGTGTATAGTAAAAAGTGTGAGCTTACAAAACAAACATGTATATCATCATACAGGGCTCCCATACATTACCCTACCACCATCACCTTGCATTGTTGTGAAACAATTATTACAAACTATGAAAGAGCATCGTCAAAACATTACTACTAACTATAGCCAGTATCTTACATTAGGTGTAGTTTTCCCCCAACCTGCCCAGTTATTGACACCCTGTATTAGCATTATATACTTGTTATATAGTTCATGAGACAATGTTCTCGTATTTGTTCTGTTAACCACAGTCCATCTTCACCACAGGATTCCCTGTGTCGTACAGTCCCATGCTTTGCACAATCCATAAAAAGTGCACACTCAGTGGCTCTCGTATTCATCACAGAGTTGTGCTGTCATCACCTCAGTCAATTTTAGAACGTTTTCATTACTCAAAAAGGAAAAATCCCATACCCCTTATACTCCCATTCTTGTCCCTTAGAATTGATATAATATTTAACAATCTAACATTTCCCTTTTAATCATATTCAGTTAAATATTTCAGTGCTGTTAGTTGTGTTCACTGTGTTCTGCTACCATCCTAGATGCTGTTTTTTTAAGGCCTCCCTTTCTAGTGGCTTCCATCTTTGTTGTTCCAAGAGTTGGTGTCTAACTGCAGCTTCTGGCACCAGCCTGGAGTGGAATCAGGAGCTGGTGGGCTGAGCACAAGCGAGAAGGAACAAACCACCTTCATGGTGACATCGTGGTCATGGGACAGGAGTGGGCTCCTTTTGCTCTGCCCTCACCTCATTCCCAGTTCTGCAAGCTGTTTGGCAAGCAGAGTCCACTTCTCCTCCTTATAAAAGTCACCATGGCTTCTACCATAAATGATTTTTATTTTTTGTGGGAGGCAATGCAGTGTATTGGTTAAGAGCAAGGACTCTGGAGTCTGAAAGAACTGGTGTCACCTAGCTCAGTGTGCTTAGCTCTCTAAGGCTCAGTTTCTCACCTGAAAAATGGGGATAATAACAATACTTGCCTTGAGAGTATTAAAAATGAGGTATTGAATACAGCATCTTGCACAATGGTAAGCACTTTTGGTGGGTCATTAGAGCTGATTGTCACATATTTCCAGCACCCTTCCACACCATGAGATGCATTTCCTGGCCCCCTTGTTGAGTGGGGCCTTGTGACTAGTTCTGTCCTGTGCATTGTGAGTGGCAACTGGCAGCATACAAGATGGCAGCTGATCCATCAGTCAGCCTGGGCCCTGGATCGAGGAGATCTGCACTGGAATTCTAGTCAACCTGTGAAGGACATAACAAACATTTGCTGTTTTAAACCAATGAAATTTTGGGGTTTTCAGCATTGCATAATCTAGCCCATCCTGAGTGGGGATCAGTGCTATCTAAATTAACATTAAGCCTGTCGATGAGAACCATGCTGCACCTGGTGTGCAAAGGTGATGCTGTGGCCAGCTATTCTTCTCATACCTCGTGTGACTGGAGGAGCACAGGAATAAAGTCAGCAGGTTTGAATCCTGCTTCTCCCAGTTACTAGCCATATTCTGAGCAGGGGCAGTTCACCTGGTGTCTCTGAATTTAAGTAGCCTCATTTGTCATACGGAGATATTCAGACCCTCCTTGCAAGGTTATGTTGTAAAAAAGATAAAATTAAATGTGGTGTTTTATCTGAAATTTCTTTGTACATTTTAAGCATTTTGTTTAACACTCCAAATCTTGAATTCAGGGTAATATTTGTCCTGGTTCTCTTTCTCTCTCATTCCTGGCTCCCCTTTCCCAATTTACTACCCACAAAAATGCCTTTGCCACACAGTGGGGAAGGGGAGTTTCTTTTTCTTCCATGGGTCCTTGAGCACTGCGCATGTCAACAGGACATGCCTGCACATTTTAGACCAGAGAGCACAGCGTCTCTCCAGATGGGTGGATGACAGGGAAATCATTGCAGCAGAAATGCAGAGTGGTCCCCTTCTGTGATAGTTCTTATGAAGAGCTGGGCTTGGGGTGCCATTCAAGTTCTTTTCATCTTGCAAGAAAAAGTGTGTCAAGCAGAAAATTAAAAATGCTCCTATTTTCATTTGCCAGGATAGCTATCACCAGGATTTAATGAAACGATCCCCTCTCTTTTTTTTTTTTTTGAGAAGCATGGTTCTGGGCAGTATGATCTATTGGAGGTTCCAAAAGACCCATTTATCTTTGAAAATGAAGATATAGTAATCCTAGCTCCAACATCCAATTTGCCTTTGATTTTCTCAGCTACCTTGCGGCCTAGATGAAATCCAGGCAGTAGATTCACTTCTCCAATAGGCACTCTTTAAAATATTTAAAATTGCTTTTTAAAGTGGTAATATGCTATATATTTAAAATAGAAAAGTAGGTTACAGGTATTTCCTTGGGGTGAGGGAAAGACTCAACATACATGAAAAACCACATGCTCACAAGCTTCCCAAATTTTAGGTCAGTGATCATAACTACAATGGATTCTTTGGCAAATTCAGACATTTTTAACACTTCAGTTTTTTGCAAGCTACCTTGACTTTTATTGAGTCTACTTATGGCCAAAGAGCCATTATATTTTTGCTATAATGTTTTCGTATACTAAAAAGTCAGATGCATTAAACTGTAATTGATTTTTAAATAGGCGTAATCACACCTGTCAGAGAAAGTAGTCCAAGTACCTTTCAGAACCCAACCAATCACAAGAAAACACATTTTCACCGAGTCTTGGTCAGATACTTCCAGCGGCAAACTGCTTTCTGGAGAGTGTACCAAGAATTGCCGTGGCATATGAAAATGAGTGGCTGCTGGGAGGATTTGTGCAGCTTTCTCTCAAGTCCTAGGTGAGTCTCACCTTTTTTATTCTATTATTGTGTTTGCTCAGCTTTAGCTTTTCCTATTGCTAGGGCTGCATTTAGATGCCCATAGCTCTCTTGAGTAAGATGCATTCATTCATTAATTTATTCATTCATCCTCCGATTCATTCATTCTGATGGGACCATCACCTGACACCAACTTCTGTGGCTAATGGATGCCTATTCTATTTGTCTCTTTGTGCAGTAAGTCCCGCCACCCCCCCCACCCCTTCACTCTATGTGGATTCCTCTCAAAGTTAAGGGCATTCCAGAGAGAGGAAGACTTCTAGCTGGGCAAGGAAAGAAGATTGACCATGTTCTCCTGCTAGACTCTCCTACCCTTCCATTTGCTTCTTTCCCTCCCTTCACCTCTCTTCCTCTTCCAGTCCTTCCTCTTCTTCTCCTTCCTCTTCTGAATTCATCTAACAAACAACTATTAATGACCTTCTGTCTCAGGACTGTGCTACACCTGGGAATATAGCAGTGAATAAGGTACGAGGTGCTTTTTACCTGGAGGGGAAGGTGTGGAGACAGAGAATTACTATACACGGTGAGAAATGCTTCAGCAGAGCATGACAAAGAGCTGTGCAAGCAGAGAAGAGGGAGGGGCTAGCTCTGCCTGACAGCCAGGGAGCCTGCCCGAAGGAGGGACTTCCTGGGCAGGTGAGCAGAACTGGCTTTAATTACAGAGTGAAAGGCTCATATCCATCTGGTGACTTACCAAAGTCAGTCTGTTTAAGAAATTTAAGAATAGGCTAATGAAATATGAAGAGTAGCAGAATAGCTTCCTTCCTTCAGAGCATGAAATACTAAAATGATTTGTATTAATTTATTGTGTTACCAGCATCACAGACTTTATCTCAAAACTCAGAAGCCCAAGCTTCTGGACAAGACTGCACCTCATTCACTACTGGAATGTTTTATTGGAAGTCGGATATGATGCTGGGGAGACCTATTTACTCTCAGTGGCCAAGATTAAAGCAGATCGGTGCCATATAACCAGGAAGAGATATAGGCTCTCAGGTACAGTGGACAACCATGTTTCAATGGTCCATTTTGGATATAGAGTGGCCCAAATGACTCTTCTTCCCTCTCCTCACATAATTCTGATCAATCCAGCAGACCTCTCAGATGACTTCTCCCCATGATTTTAGCCAACAATTTCTGAGGACAAGGGATTGGTGAAAAGTCTTAATTTTGAAGTGGCTCCTCTTTCTCTTCTTGCTGTGGCTGTTTTCCAAGGATTTGCCCTTAGCATTCATCTTCTCTCAACGGGTTTTCATGGCTTCAACCACACCCTCAACACATTACTTCTTTATTTGGATTTCCACCCTTGACCTTTCTGAGTACCAGGTACATGCCCAATTTCCTGGAGCTACTAATAATATTTTTGCCTAGTAAACAGCTTTCCTTGGTGACCAGTTAATACTTCAGATTAAATAGGCCAAACCCCAAATCATCACAGGTCTTCACCCCCAAACTTGCTCTTCTTTCTATGTTTCCTCTTCCTAGTAATGGTACCACCAACTCTCTCCATCACTCAGTACTGCAGACATGTGATTACAGTTTAGGGTGGCTGCAGTCAGAACAGGGACAGCTATTTGTTGATTCCCTGTTTAAGAGGCTTGGTTTTGGGTTGTAACACTTGGTTAATATTTCTTCCCTTTGTTCTCCATAAGTAGCTCCCTCTATTATCCTGTATTTCCTGACTTGTCAAGCAGAGTAATAACCTTCATTCATTCTTTCAACAAATATTAACTGAGCACCTTCTCTGTGCCATGGACTCTCCTGGGCACTGTTAACAGCAATGAACAAAACAAACGGAATCCCTGCCCTCATGGAGTTTACTGTCTAGTGATTGTAATAACACAGTTTTGAGCATTTGTTATGCACCAGGCTCTGAGTCAAGTACTTTATATGTGCTATCTTGTTTAATCTTCATAAAACTCCTATTATATCATTCATATCTTGATTAAGAAATTAAGGAAGGGAAACAGATGTGGCTCAAGCGATTGGGCTCCCCTCTACCATATAGGAGGTCCAGGGTTTGATTCCTGGGGTCTCCTGGTGAAAGGCAAGCTGGCCCATGTGGCGATCTGGCCTGAGCAGAGAGCTGGTCCATGTGGAGAGCTGGCCCACGTGGAGTACTGGCCCACGCAGGAGAGCTGGCCCATGCAAGAAAGCTGGCCCATGCAGGAGTGCTGGCCTGCACAGAGAGCTTGTGCAGCAAGATGATACAACAAAAAGAAACACAGAGGAGAGACGATGAGAGATGCAGCAGACCAGGGAGCTGAGGTGGCGCAAGAGATTGAGAGCCTCTCTCCCACTCTGGAAGGTCCCAGGATAGGTTCCCAGTGCTGCGTAAAGAGAAGACAAGCAGACACAGAAGAACACACAGAGAACAGACAGTGAGTGCAAAAAAAAAAAAAAAAAACTAACAATGAGGGGGTTAGAAATAAATAAATAAAAATCAATCTTTGGAAAAAAAAATTAAGGAAGCAGAATCTCAGGCGAAATGATTTGCCCAAAATCTCTCAGCTATTCGGCTATACCTGCATGCCTTCTGGTCCTTGAACATCCTACCTTTACCTTTATTATTATTATAACGTGTGATTTATGTCGTTTTGGAATTTGTCTGATCCATCAATCTTCCATGTGAAAGGACTCAAGCAATACCTGTTAAGGATATACGTGTGTTGAATAAAGCCAGGAACTATCTCTAAGTGTGTCAGTGCTTAGAGAGGTAGGGGTGTGTGTATGTGTGTGTGTCTGTGTGTGTGTGTGTGTGAAGAGGGCTGCTGGATGTTATAGGAAGCTCACAGCTAACCCAAGGAAGATTAGATCTCCAAGGCCAAGGTGGGGGTAGAAGTCCTTCCTGATAATGCCACAACTGCTTCTGAGCACACGGTTGTTATGGTGATGGAAGGGGCGGAGGCTGGGTTTGAAATTGCGAGGAAGTCACCTAATGTTTCAGTGGGTGAGGGTTTTCCACGGGGTAAAGGAACCCACTCAGAATGTGTCCCTTTGAGTTGTGTTGGAGACCTCCAGAGGAGGAGATCTGGAGATCGCATAAGCATGGTGTCTGGACGGTCATTTGAGGTCCTGTGGCTTAGTCTCTGTGTTACTGCAGGAGCCACGGGGCTTCTCAGAAGGGAGTCCTGGCCTCCATCAAGATTGCCTTTGCCACCTCCCTTCCCTGTGGATTTCACTTCCATCTCTCATCTCTACCGGGCCCTGGTTTCCTCTATAAAGCATGGCACAGCTGTGATCAAGTTGCTCTGTGTCTCCCAGCTGCCCACCTGTGTGTCTTACCTCCCCCACTGGCTGGCTGAGGCAGGCCACGGCCATTTGGACAACCTCCCTGAAGCCCCTCCAGGACTGTGTGGTTCACTAGTCTCCCTTTTGGGTTGCTGAAAGTGAAAGTCACAAGGCCAAGTACTTCTCACCAATGCAGTAGATTTATTAGATTAATTGGCACAAGAGTTCATTACAGTGGGAATCCTGTATAATATCCATACAAGGCATTGCGGTGGCCTGGCTGGCTGCCTGGGCCTTCCGAACATCCTTCTTCTCACACAACTCTGAATCAGTCTACCCTCCTGGGGGTGCTAAGAGAAGGCACTTAACTGGACTATTCCTTCAAAGAGTTTTTGGAGTAATCCTGAGAATTGCCTGCAGGTTCACCCCTGCCCTCCTTTCCAATGAAGAAGGCAAGTGCTGCTGTACCTCCAAATTAATGCAACAGTATTTACTGAGTGCCTGCTTTGTGCCAAGCAGCGTGCTGGATGACAAGGATGCGACAATGGGTAAGCCAGACGTGGTTCCTGCCTTAGTGGAGCTGATAAGCGAGTGTAGAAGATATTCATTAAGGAGCAGTTCAGTGTGGGAGGAGTGCTATAAAGATGTGAAATGGAGCTTAAAGTAAAGAAGTGTAACCTCGTTGTGAGGAACAGCAGAGGCCTCCCTGAAGAAGTGACATTTAATCCAAGACTTGGAGGATGAACGAGAGTTCATCACACAAAGAGGGGAAAGAGGATTCAGTGTGGCTGAAGATCCAGAGTCGAGAGGGAAAGCCGTGAATCTGTAGAACTGCATGAGTCCAGCATTGCTATGAGAGAGGGTGGGCAGTAAGGGGAGGCCTGAGGCCACAAAGGCGGCAGGAGGCCAGCTACGGAGGGCCTCCTAAAATCAAGGGATGGGAAGCCATCGGGGATTTAGGCTGGATGGTGACAAGCTTTTTTTTTTTTTAGGAGGTGCGGAGGATTGAACCTGGGACCTCATACATGCAAAGCAGGCAACCACTGAGTTACACCTGCTTCGCCAAATTGGGCTTTAAATACTCTTGGCATTAGCAGAGAAGCTGGGCTGAGTCAGGGGTGGATGTAAGACAAAATCCCCAAATCCACTGTGGGGTGAAGAGGCTTGAGGAAGGGAGGGCTAGATCCTGCACTGGGTGGAGAAGAGCTTTCCAGGCAGACACATGTCAAAGTAGGGAAGAAAGTTCCTAATTTGGGGACTGTGAAAGCATCCTCCCCTCAACAGTGTCTCCCCACCCCGTGTGGGAAATGTTTAAGAATTCTCTTTTTTATTCATATTCTTCATGGTCCCCTCTTTGTTCTCATAAAAAGGCTACTTACACTCTCGACTTCTGTGTGCTTCTGGAAAGTTTTTTTTTTAAATCAGAATTTCTCAAGGGTACAGCAGTCCTCTTAGTTCTGTGGGGTAGGTGAGGAGTGTCTGACATGTCCCAGCTCCACGTGGCTCAGGGATGGAGTTCACACTCCACTCAATTCGTCCCTCCTGTCTGTGTGTGTAGTTTGGCTCCCTCTAGTGGCCCTAAGAGGAACAACAAG
Organism: Tolypeutes matacus; assembly: GCA_026826555.1. Taxonomy (NCBI): domain Eukaryota; kingdom Metazoa; phylum Chordata; class Mammalia; order Cingulata; family Chlamyphoridae; genus Tolypeutes; species Tolypeutes matacus. The sequence continues at coordinate 666,555 of JAKSZT010054303.1, read as the reverse complement.
CCTAGCTTAGGTTGACTGGAAAAGACACTCAAGGACAGTGGGGTCTGGATGAAGTTTTGTACTTGCTTCTCTTGTTGCTCTGCCTCAACCAGCCCCGGCTTGGCCCCTCTTTGCAAGACGCATCTGGGAAAGCTACATCACTGATAGATTGCCAGTTGGGTGGCTTTTGAGCTCAGAAGACAGCTTCTATGCATGGGTAAGATTCTCTGTGGCCTGATACTTTTGATTTTGGCTGGAGCCCTGGGTCACATCAAAGTGAAGAAAATCCATTTCTGCCTGAAGAAGTCCCAGTTATTTAGGTATATTATGAAGCTATAATAATTTAAAAAATAAAGAGGCAGGAAAAAAGCTCAGTGGAACAAAAGAGAGAGCCCAGAAAGAGACCCGGGCATAGTTATAGAATTTAGTAAGTGATAGTGGAAGCCTTTTGAATCAGATGGCTTATGGAATGGATGGTGCTGTGCTAATGGTTCATTTTTGCTAAAAATTAAGTTGGAACCCTACCTAAAATGTCACACCAAAATAAAATTCAGAATGATTAGAGATGAATATAAGAAAATGTAATTATAAAAACACCTCCAAACTATAAGAAAATGGAGGTGGATCTAGGCAAGAAAGCAAAAAAAAAATAATTCCTTTTTTTTTTAAAGAGTTATTTTTATTTATTTATTTACCCTCCCCACCCCCGTTGTTTTGCACTTGCTGCCTGCTGTGTCCATTCGCTGTGTACTCTTCTGTGTCTGCTTGTCTTCTCTTTAGGCGGCACCGGGAACCGATCCTGGACCTTCCGGAGTGGGAGAGAGGCACTCAATCTCTTCTTCCACCTCAGCTCCCTGGTCTGCTGTGTCTCTTATTGTCTCTCCTCTGTGTCTCTTTTTGTGTGTGTGTGTCATCTTGCTGCACCAGCTCTCTGCGCAGGCCAGCACTCTATGTGGGCCAGCACTCCTGTGCGGGCCAGGATGCTTTTCACCAGGAGGCCCCAGGAATCGAACCCTGGACCTCCTATATGGTAGATGGGAGCCCAATTGCTTGAGCCACATCCATTTCCCAAGAATAATTCCTAAAGAGAAAATAATTGATAAATCTCATGAAATAACATATAAAACTTCTGTATGTAAAACAAAACAAAACAAAAAATTCTCTACAGAAACCAGAAATACATTGGTTCTCTTGTTGCCCTGCCTCATCCAGCCCTGGCTAGATACCAACTGGGAAGAATATTTGTAATCATACATAGCAACATAAAGGTTTACTATTTCTAGTAGTGAAATGCTCTTAAAAATCAATCAGAAAATGATGAACACTTTAATGAAAAAAAAATGTCCGTTTCAAGAATGTAAACCAGACCATGTCACTACACAGATTAGGGCCCTCCAATGTCCTGCCATTGTGTATATAGTCAAAGCTACATTTCCCATCCTGACTCATCACAGCCTAGAAAATCTGGCCCCCCTATAACTGGGGGGCATCATCTTTCTTTTTTTTATTTTTAATATTTTATTTATTTATTCATTTATCTCCCCCTTGCTGCTTGTGCTCGCTGGGTCAGCTAACCACGCCGTGCAGGCGGGCTTGCCTTCACCAGGAGGCCCCGGGAACCGAACCCGGGGCCTCCCATATGGTAAACGGGAGCCCTACTGATTGAGCCACAGCCGCTTCCCATGGGGGGCATCATCTTATACGATTCTTCCACTTGACCTCTGGATGCCAGCCACACTGGCCTTCTTTCTGTCCTTCAAGTACATTCTGCCTCAGTCCTTGGCACCAGCTCTGCCTCTGCCAGGAATGCTCTTCCTACTGATATTTGTCGTGCTAGCTCTTTCTTGTTATTTAGATCTCAGCCAAAGTGTCACTTTCTCAGAGTGGCCTCCCGGATCTAATGTTATCGCCCAGTCATTCTATTGGGTCAATTGTGCTTTAAAGCTTTTCATAGCTTTTACTGCTACCTGGCTTTGTCTTGTTTCCTTCCTTTTCCTTTTTTTAATTGGCTATCTCCACTCTCCCTCTCTCCACCCCCCAACCTGCCCATCCTCTCAGCCATTGGAGTGTAGACCCCGTCTGTTTTGTTCACTGCTATATCCCTGGTGTAAGGAGAAGCACCAGGCATGGAGTGGGTGCTGAATGGCCCCTAACTACTTCTCCATCCTTCGCTTGAACCAAGCACTCTTCCTCTCTCTTCTCTTTAGCCCCTTTCTTCCAGTCGCCTAAGTTCCACACTTTTTGCTGCCCTGGTGCCTTGGCACATGCTCTTCCTTCTGTCCAGAATTATTTCCCACACTTCCCCTCCCCATTTTGCCCCAAGACCTCCTCTTCTTTCCTTAGCTGTCAGCTCAGTGTCACTTCCATGGAGAAACCTTCCTCAGTTCCTATCACCATCTCTTTCATGATTCTTTGCATCGTTTTAATTTTATACTCATTTGTTAGGATTGTGCCATGGTCCATCTCCCCTAATATTTTCCCAGCCCATCAGGCAGTGCCCTGGTCTGTGTGGACTCTTCCTTTATCTGCTGCTCCCAGGAGAGTGCCTGGCTGTGGCAGGTGCTTTAGGTGCTTGTTAAATGGTTGCTGGACTGAGAAATATGTCTCTCACCTAGTCTAACTAAATGTTGGTGCTGAGTGAGGGAACACGAGGGCGTGCTCAGTGAGAGGCAGGGCTCACGCAAGAAGGCTTCCCGAAGCCCGCCAGTGTGAACCGCAGCGATGAATGTCGTCCATGCTAAGCTGAGCCCTTGGCAGGGTTCTGCACCCGAGACTCCCGCAGTGTGAAAAGCGCCGCCCTGGGCAGGAGCCCACTCCCCAGGGCCTGTCTGATCGCTCTCTTGCCGCTCTGACCAGCTGCTTACGGTTCTCAGCTTCCCCTGTTGCTTGGTTCTACCCCTCGGTTCTCATACCCAACTCAAGGCCCTGTTTTGGCCGTCTGGACAAACGTCGTGGGCTCTGGGCCTCAGCGCACTCTCTCCCTGGGCTCTGTTTTAGTTTCTGTTCTCTGACTCCACAGCTGCGCTTCAGAGCCCCCTGGGCTCCGTGTGCTGCTGCAACCTTGTCTGCCCGCTCATGACTATTGTCCAGAGTCTCCAATGCTGCCTGACGCGGGTGCTCAGTGTTTCCTCCAGGCGCGATGGTACACAGAGAAGTGGGCAGAACGCAAGCGGGAGGGCATTTGAGGGTGGGGTGACCTGCAGCACACGCAGAGGAATGGATGGAGGACCAGGACTATCTTTGTGTCAAACACATCGGATGCAATGATTTGTAATGTAATAAATGCACAAACATACTGCAACACTGATGAAGAGAGAGATTCTGAAAAGAACGTCGTGCTTTCGTGTATTTCATTGGATCTTTAAGTTAGGCATCTATGTATTTTTTTTTTTTTAAGATTTATTTATTTACTTTATCCATCTTAACACCCCCCTTCCCCATTTGCTGTTTTGTGTCCATTCTCTGGGCAATTCTCTGTGTCTGTTTCCTGCCATCTCTTCTCATCCTCCTCCTCCAGTCTTCACCAGGATTCGATCCTGGAGACTTCCGATGTAGGAGACAGGTATTCTGCTGCCTGCGCCACCTCAGCTCCTGGCTTCCAGAGCTTTTGGAGCATCTTGTCTTGACTCTCTCCTGCGTCTCTCTCTTGTTGCGTCATCATTTTGCTGCACGGCTCCCGGGGCCTGGTGGCTCACCAGCACACAGAGCCTGGCAGCCCATGCGCCTTCTATATATATATATATATATATATATTTTATTTTACCGGGAGGTCCCGGGAATCGAACCCAGGTCCCTCCATATGGCAGACAGACGCCCAACCATTTGAGCCACATCCGCCCCCGCATCTATGTATTTTTGTGTATAATGTATATCTATAAGTATAAATCTATAAGTATAACAATAGATCTATGAAAGATAGATATCTTATTTTGTTCTTTGAACATTCTGTTCTTTCTGTTAAAATGAGCAATTCAAGATAGTTGCATCAGAGGGCAGAATTGTATAAGAAATTTAAATACCTTTTTTTGGCCTGAAAGTCATCTCACAATTCAAATCACAGCAAAAACATGGGTGGAACTATGTAAATACTCTATTTTGACCCTCTAGTTTTCCAAATTTGCATACCAGATTATTTTAAAAGCATTACACTTATTTTTCCTTTCAGAGATTAAAACATTTGGTGATATATGTAAACCTTATTAAAAGCAAAATGCTGATCCCTTGAGAGAGACACTGAAATGGATATTGTATTTAAGTCCTGTATTAAGATTAAACAATGGGTACTTGTTGTCCCTTTCCAAATATGCTTTAGGATCATTTCCTTTTCTTTTCATTCTAGTGCTGGAATGCAGGCTTTTTGAGGTTACCAACATCGATAAATGCCGATTAATATTTTTTATTGCAAGAGTTTTGAAGCTTATGGGCAAGACCAATGAAGTTGAAGACTTGCTTTTGAGTATTGAGGAGATGCTAGTGCAGGTAAAGTGAGAAATAATTTTAAATCTCCTAAACTTTTTTCTTTTTGAGCTAGATATTTTTCATATAACATTTGCCTTTGTTTCTTTATGATTTAGTCCACAAATAATTAGAGGAATCACTTAATTGTGTTCATTAGTGAAGAAGCCATGATTTTAACCCATGCCCTGAATCATACATTAATGACAACAAGCAATAAATAGATAGGAGTCATCATGGAACGAATGGTATCACTTTGGTGGGTGGGGGTGGGGGGAAGAATATTCATAAAGCCAAAAGGGAAATAAAGGGGTGGATTGAAATGAAGTAATGAAAAAACTGGCCAAAGACTTTACTATAACTTTCATAAAGATGTTGGGGAAGGCTGATCAATTATCTTGTCCCTATGTTGATTTATTTTTCCTGATATAGAAACTTTTGGATTGTTGAATACAATGAAAGCTTTACGCATAATGTGTAACTGTAACTGTACTTAGGATATTTAACTGCCCTTTAAAAAAACCAGAATTTTACTGATTTCAGTAGTTTGTGCAAGTGTAAACATAACCCAAGACAAAGCTATTTTTATTTTAAAACAAAAACCTTCAGATTTTTTTAAAGCATTGTCTCACCCCCCACCAACACCTATCTTTATAGAAGAAATTCTATCTAAAGAGATTTATAATAATCTATCTTGTAAGTCCCTTTATGGCAGAAACCTTGCTATTTACCAATTTTTGTATTTTCCACAGCATAGTACAACCTGTAGGTTTTAATTAATAGTCAGACTGAATCAAGAACTCAGTTTGAATTTGCAAATACCTTCATGTCCTTAGAGGTAGCGTGGAGTAGTGAATACAGCACTGTTTGCAGACTGACCCCGATTTAAACCGCAGCTTTGCCACTTCCTGCTTCTGTGACCTTGGTAAGGATTTTAACCTATGACCCAGGGCATTCTCATTTTTGAGGATTCTCCTATCTATCTCATGGGGCTGTTAACAGGGCTGAGTAAGAAAGTTCACAATGTCTAGCACGTAGTGAGAACTTACTACTGGTTGCTATTTGGTTATTCATGACTTTGGGTTATAAAGTAAAGAGGTGTACACTAGTAATAAGATGAAGAGTTTGAGTAAAGTTATTTGGGTCATTCTTCTATCTTTCCAGGAGTAGAGTCCATGGTGTCCTATTATGCTCCTGGAATTCCTTGCTACACCAGATTCTTTTTTCATAAGGTCTACATTTTTTTGTCACTGTCATTTTTCTATCTGGAAAGCACCACTTATCCTATTAGGCAGTCCCTGAGTGCCTGATTGCAGTCATTCCGCATCCATCCACTCGGCGGACATTCACGGAGGGCCTGGCCTAGAAGGAGCGTTGTGCCGGGAGCTGGGGTGATGACAACGAGGAGGACAGATGTGATTTCTCTTCGTGTGGTGCTCCCAGTCTAGCTGGCAGTTCCTGCCAGCCTCTCGAGCCCCTCAGCCACAGAGCACAGCCCGTGAAATGCCCATGGTGCAGTCATGCAGGGAAGAGGCTGACCTCCCAGGCGGCATTCCAACGCTTAGTCCTTCAGAGACAATTTCCCTCGTGAGAGTGTACTCCTCCTGGAGGCCTTGCTCTTATGATTCTATTCGAACATATTTTTGCCACAGGTCTTTGGGACTGGCCGTCATGGAGACTATTAAAGGAATTTTCTTTAGGCTCTGAAGGTACTTCTACAAGAGAAGATCTAAAACTATTTTGGGCAATAACAACATCTCTGAAATATATGCCTAACATTCTTGAAGAGAACTTGTTCTTTGTGCTGCACACATCTGGACTATATTACTTTTATAATTTCTTCAGATAAGGTGGTTTTTAAAATTTTATGCAGTGTTTCTCAGCCAGGGATGATTTTGTGCCCCCAGAGGACACTTGGCAATGCTGGAAACATTTTTCGTTGTCACAACTGGCAGTGGGCACATGCTCTTGGCATCTAGGGGGTAGAGGCCAGGGATGCTGCTAAACATGCCACAACAAAGACTTAGCTGGACCAAAGTGGCAGTGATGCTGAGATTGAGAAATACTACTCTAAATGATAGGTTTGTTTTTTTTTTAAAAAGCCTCATTACTCTACCTCCCCCATCCCACCCCATATTTCACCGTAGGTGCACTGGGCAACAGGAAAACCAAAGGACACATTTGTGAAGGAGCCTCTTTCTTGCATCAAACAGAACCTCAATTGTTAAGAAAATGTGCCCAAGAAAATGAGCAATGCAGGCAAGCCCGGGTTGGACTTCCTTGCTCTGCCACTTCTTGGCCATGTGAGCCTGGGTACCTTATTTACCCTCCCTTGCTTTCCCTGCCTGTAATACTCAGTGCATCCTAGGGCTGCTGTGAGGATCCAGGGAGAGCTTCCATGGCAAGTTCTTAGCTGACTCAGTGCTCAGTAGGTGATGTTCAGTGTAGATCATGACTTAAGAATGAAACTATCTGTGTATCACAATTACTGACAATATCAACAAATATTTATCAAATGCCCACCAAGCACAAAGCTCAATGCTTGGACTGTGGGGTCTCTCCCCTCAAGCAGTTGATAGTCTGGGGTAGGAGCAAGGGAATAAAAGATGTGTTCATAACAAGAAAGCTGACAGTACATGACCGCATTCGACGTGCCAATGGGTAGTTGGCTGTGGCAGAGGGATTTAGACGTGGAAGGATCTCTGTGCCTGCTGGTGGCATGAGGTGCTGTCAGACTCCCTCACAGGGGCTTCTGCCCCACTCTCAGGCTGACCAGAAATGTGCAGATGACACAGTGAGGAATCAGGGAGCACACTGAGGTTTTTCAGTCTAGATGACAGGAGGGGACAAATATGAAGAGGAAGTTGGATTTGGAGGTGAAAATTATGAATTTTAAACATTTTGAGTTTGTGGTTCAATAAAAATATTCAAGTGGATTATCCAGCTAGCTTGAGAAAACTGTAGAATCGGAAATCTGGAGATTGAGAAGTCTACTTGCATGTGATTGCTGAAACCACAGGAGGAAACAAAGTCTCTGAACAATGAGAGGGACTGGTTATTAGGGGGAATTACTAATATTTAGAAGGAGAAAAGGGAAAGAAGAACTGGTGAAGGAGGGAGAGATTGGAAGAAGCTAGGGATATCATAGTGTCCCAAAGTCAAGTTGGAAGTGACTAGTAGCATCAAACGCTGCTTTGAGGTCTGCACGAAGGAGGATTGAAAAAAGGCCCTAGGACTGGTGAGTGGGGGTCCATAACAGCCCCTGAGATTGCAGGAAGGGGTTTAGGAGGTGTTGAAATTCAAGGCTTCAAGAGCTAAGTGTGAGGTAATGAAATGGATGAGAAGCACAGATTGATACTTGTTTGAGAAGTTTGCCAGTTAGAGGAGAAAGAAGAAAAATCAGTGTTATGGATTGAATTGAGACCTCCCAAAAGAAATGGTCAAGTCTAATCCCTGGTCCTGTGAATGTGACCTTATGTGAAAAAATAGGGCCTTTCAAGATGTTATTAATTAAAATAAGGCCAAAGTAGATTAGAGCGGGCCCTATGTAATATGACTGGTGTCCTTATAAGAAGGGTGTAGCAGTTTATGTATTGTTTATGAATTCCAAAAATAATTATTGGATTGTGTTTGTAAACTGGTCTGTTCCTCTGGGCATATTAGATTGTATTAAATTCAGAGATTTCACTTTTACTTGATTAAATTATGATGAGGGCTTTGATTTGGCCACGTCAGTAGGACGTTGAGTTCCCGCTCCCTTGGTGGGTGAGAACTCACAGAGAAAATGAAATGGCAGAGGAGAGAGTTTGAGTTTTTGATGCTGGAGCCCCAGGAAGTAAATACACAGGAGAAGAACACAGAGGAATAGAGACAGTTCTGTAGACACAGCAGAGGCCCCGGGAAGAGAGATGAGCCTAATAGCTTATAGCTGCAGCTGAGTCCAGAGAGACATGAGCCCTGGGTAGAGAGATGAGCTTTATACCAGCCTACAGCTGAGATTGGAAGAAGCTGGGACCACAGAGCCTTAAGAGGAAGAAGGAAGGCTGAACCTTCACAGACGTTGCCAGGAGAGGTTGCCATGTGCATTGCCATGTGACAGAAAAACCAAGGATCACCAGCAGCCAGCTCCAGAATGCCATATTCTTCTGGGAGATGGCACTGCCTTGATGATGCCTAGATTTTGGACATCTCCTAGCCTAAAAACAGTGAGCCAATACATTCCTTTTGTTTCAGCCAACTCATTGCATGGCATTTGCTTTGTCAACAAGGAAACTAAAACACACAGCTAATTTTAAAATTAAAAGAAGAGAGTATGAGGTTAGCACAGAGTTCATAATTTCCTAAAATCTATTCTTCCTTTCATTTATAGTAAATAATTCCCCTGCCCAAATTTTTAGCTGTGCAAATGGCTGTCTGGAAAGAAGACTACATTTCCCAGCCTTCATTGAAGCTAGATATGAGCATGTATCTAGGTTTTGTCTGATGGAATATAAATGGAAATGATATGGATCACTTCTGAGACATTTCTATGAAATGAAGTATATGTCCTTTCCTTCTTTATGCTGGCTGGATTGTGAATATGATGACTGGAAATGGAATAGCCATTTTATCACAAGAGGTGTCCTTGGGAGTGGAGTTCTGGTGAGGTGGAGCCAAGCGAGAAGGAAGCCGGTATTTCTGACACAGAGTAGCTTCTGAAGCCCTGACTTTTACATGAGAGAGAATTATGCAACCATTAATTTGGGTTTACTGTTACTTCCAGACAGTCCTAATCCTAACCAATATTTAAGGGCAGTTCTTCAGGGTGGATTTGGCCCTGGTAAAGTGAAATGGAGGTTGACTTTGAAGTGGATGATGATGGGCAGGGATGAGATCTGGAACAGCTGCTTATAGGGGGGCACTTTTAAAAGATGAGTAAGAGAACTTCAGGTCTAGGGATGCCAGACCACACCTGGCTGCCTCCAGGGCTGAGGAAGTCAACAGCTGAGAGTAGTTGTATCCTGTTTGTTGGGCATCTGTTGGAAACTCTGGGTCAACCCACAAAAGGTCAGTTGGACATAGAAGAGCACTTTCAGTTGATGAAGGAGAGTAGAAAACCTCTAAGTCTTTGAATTTACAGCTGGGGGTCAGGCTCAGCCAATCCTTTCTTGGCTAACATAGCTGACATATGTGGAATAGCATAAAGTATTATGTAACTAATGATGATAATAGTGCTGTCCATTTGTTTAGGCCTTATTCGTTACCAAACATATTCATGTATTGTGGTAGGTTGAATTATGTACCCCAGAAAAACATAATCTTAATCCATCTCTGTGGGTGTTAACCCATGTAACTAGGACTTTTTGAAGATGTTATTTTTAGTTAAGTTATGGCCAGCTGTATCAGGATGGGTCTTAATCCTATTACTGGAGGCCTTGTGGAAAAGGCCACAGGGAGAAAGACACTAGAGAAGCAAGAAGCTGGAAGTCAGTGGAACCCAGAAGAGAAAGGAGAAGGTCCTGCCACATTTATGCCATGTGACGGAAAAGCCAAGGACCAAGGATCCTGGGAGAAAGCATTGTCTAGCTGATACCTTGAATTTGATTTCCCCAAGCTTCAAAATTGAGAGCCAATAAATTCCCCTTGTTAAAGCCAACCCATTTAATGGTATTTGTGATCACAACTGGGTAACTAATATGTGTATACTCTTGTTAATAATAAGTTTTCTGAAATGACATATTAATTGTAAGGTGATTCATTCTCTAACTCATTTCTTGCACTGGGCATTTAAAAGATTATATCCAACCAGTGTTTTTTTTTTTTTTTTTTTTTTTTTTGTTTGGGGGTAGCCGAGATTGAACCGGGGACCTCATATGTGGGAAACTGGCGCTCAACCAACTGAGCCACACTGGTTCCTCTGAGCTGGTTTTTTCATTTGTTTGCTTGTTGTTTGTTTGTTTGTTTTTAGGAGGCACCGGGAACCTAACCCGGGACCTCCCATTGGGAAGCAGGCCCTCAACTGCTTGAGCCACAGCCATTCCTCCCAACTAGTGTCTTCTTATGCATTAATATGATTCTGATAGTAGGGTGTCTTAAGGTAATAAAGTTTAAGTATCCCCAAATTAAATACATTAGGCCAGCAAAGGAAATTTAAATTCAAGTCTCTAAGCAAAAATGTGTCAAGTGTGGAGGTAGCTGATCTCTTGTCACATTGAATTCAAGGGTGACATCGGCAGTGTTTGCAGTTGTTCATTTGGATCCTAGCTATCACCTCCTCTGGAACCTTTGACAGATGCCAGACATTATCATGTTATTGTTATTTCACATTTTAAAATGATCATTAATAAATAACCTGTGAAAATATCTTCCAAATTTATTTGGAATGTCACCCAATAGATACTTCTCTATGGTAACTTCACTTTAGCCATTATTTGATAAATATTTAAACTTCCCAAAGAAATAATGCAAAGTGTATAATCTTTTACAACTTTATTATGAGATTAATCTTGGGCTATATATATTTTAATGCTGTGCTCCCTCAGGAGTGGTTTTCTTTTCATTTTGTGCAGAGTGAGTCCATGACAGAAATGCTTCTCAAAGTACAGAATGCTATCGGAGAACTATATCTTGAAATAGGGATGACTCAGAAAGGCTTCCAATATTTCCAGAAAGCATGGTCAAACCTGATGTATTTTTCACCCAGCAATTTAAAAGACAACCAGGACTTAGTAAAGCAAAAAGGTATGGTGCCACATGATATACAACTTCACACTTACTAGGCTGGCTATTATAAAAAAGAAAGGAAAATAAATGTTGGTGAGGATGTAGAGAAATTGGAACCCTCATGCATTACTGGTGGGAATGTAAAATGGTGCAGCCACTGTAGAAAATAATTTGGCATTTCTTCAGAACGTTGAACATAGAATTATCATATGACCCAGAAATTCTACTTCTAGGGGAATATCCAAAAGAATTGAAAGCAGAGTCTCAAACAGATACTTGTACACCAATGTTCATAGCAGCATTATTCACGATAGCCCAAAGGTGGACACAATCCAAGTGTCCATCAACAGGTGAATGTATAAATAAAATATGGTATGTACACACAATGGAATATTATTTAGCCATGAAAAGGAATGAAGTTCTGATACATGCTACAACATGGATCAACCTTGAAAATATTATGCTAAGGAAATAAACCTGATATGAAAGGACAAATATTATATGAGTCGGCTTAAATGAAATATCTACAATAGGTAGATTCATAGAGACAGAAAGTAGAATAGAGGTACCAGGAGCAGGAGGGAGTGGGGAATGGGGAGTTAATGCTTAATGGGTACAGAGTTCCTGTTTGGGGTCATGGAAAATTTTGGAAATAGATAGTGGTACTAGTCAGTAATGCCACTGAATTATACACTTAAAATGGTTAAAATGGCAATTTTTTTGTTATGTTTATTTTACCACAATAAAGTTGAAAAGAAAGGAAGAGAGAGAAATCTTGAAAAAGAATGTGGTGGACGTGTGTAGATGAAATAACCTCTTGTATTTCATAGAGTCAGTCTCCTCCTGGGCTCATCCCATCCACGAAAGAAGGGAAATGGGTGCGTGTGCTTTGCTTGTCTGATTTTTTTGGAGGACTAGTAGGAGTGGGATGGCTGATCATAATGTGCTCCTCACCTGACAGATCAGTTTTAGAACACCCAGGATTGTTAAGATGCACCTCCAGAAAGGAGGCTCCGAGCACTAAGAGTGGGCCATTCCCAGCTCTACTCAGAAGCCAACCCTCATGGCTGGCTCCATTTACTAGCTCTGTGCCTCTACATGGTTACTTAACCTTTCTGCATAGCACACCCTTGTGAGGGCTTAAAGCATTAGGATGAGACTGGAAAGCAGAACCGTCCCTGCTACGTAATTAAGCACTCACTCACCAGAGCGGCCTGTATTGGATGCCTGAGCAGCTGTAGTACCATTGATATAGCAGAGGCAAAGGATGTTTAGTGAATTCAGTTTTTTTTTTTAAAGGTTTATTTTTTATTTATGTATCCACCTCCCACCCCCACCCCCACCCCCGGGAACTGATCCTGGGACCTCCGATGTGGGAGAGAGGCTCCCAATTGCTTGAGCCACCTCAGCTCCCTGGTTTGTTGAGTCCCTTGTTGTCTCTCCTCTTTGCTTCTTTTTGTTGCACCAGCTCACCACACAGGCCAGCTTGCCTTCACCAGGAGGCCCTGGGAAACAAACCCAGAACTTCCCATATGGTAGATGGGAGCCCAATTGCTTGAGCTACATCCATTTCCCTGAATTAAGGTTTTAAACATTTTTGACCCACTGATGTACAGTCAGACTAAACTAAAGTTCTTAGACTTGGGTCAGACTTAAATGGCTATATCAGTTAACAATCCCCCCTCCCCCCCCAAACCCCCCAAAACCTCATGGGCTTAAAACAGCAACCATTTACTCTTGCTGCCAAGTCTATGGGTCAGCTGGGGAGTTCCACTGGACTGGGCTGGGCTCAACAGATTTGGGCTGGGCTCACAAGCATCTGAGATGAGCTGGGGGGCTCATTGACAGGCCTGGTGGTTTTCTGGCTGGGGTGATGGGGTGGCTGGGCCATGTGATGCTCTTATCTTCCAGGAAGATAGCCCAGGTCTGTTGACCTGGTGGCTTGCAAAAGGAGAGCCAAAGTCTATGCCTAGGCTCGGAACTAGCTCAAGGCCTACTTCCACTGTATTCAATCGTTCAAAACAAATCCCAAGGCTTCATTCAAGGGGTGGAGAAGGAGGTTCCCCCTCTTGGTGGGAGGAGGTGCAGAGTTACATTGCAAAGGGAAATGGGTACAGGGAAGTATGGAAAATTGGAGCCATTTTTGCAGTCTTTTGCCATGCTCTAAGATCAAATGTCACCTTGGGCAAGCTACTTAGCCTTTCTATATGTCTGAGTTTCACCCATAAAATGAGGGACTATAATAATAGTTACCATTTGCTGAATACTTACTATATATAAGGCACTTTATGTTCATGATCTGTTTTGTCCTCAGAAATAGCTCATGTTGTCTGATTATTACTCCCATCTTACAGATGTGGAAGCTGAAGATCAGAGAAATGAAATAACTTAAACTACTTCAATTCCCACAGCTAGTAAATCTGGAGCTAAGCGTCCATGCCAGGCCTTTCCCACCCTAAAGCCTGTCCTTATAACTCCTTGTTGCAGAGAATCTCTTTTAGCTCTGGCATTCATGGAGCTACCATCTTCAATATATAAAGTCTGACTTCTGAGTCATTCTAATGCAGGGGACCCTGGTGAGCAGAGAAAACCTGGGTGGGGACCAGGGACACTTCCATGGGTGCTGGGATGGGCCCTCCAGGAGCTGCTGCTCAGTCTGGAGCACAAAGTTCCCAGGGGTCAGGCACACCTGGCTTGGTAGACACGACTGTGGTTCTCGAAGGAGGCAAACTAGCAGGTGGGGTGGGGCTTGGTGCAGCAGCAGCAGCTCTGGTGGGAACACGCTGTAGTTCCAGTGTCCTGGCAAGAGTCAGCAGGGCATTCAGGGCCGAGGCAAGCAGCTAAAGGCGGGAGCGGGGAGTGAGAATTGCAGCCTGACTAGCCTTCACACATTCAAGAAATGCTTTCAAGTTCCTGCTGTGTACCAAGAGCTATGCTGGGAGAATACAGTGATCAAGGCAGAAACACCAATTCTGCCTTTTACAGGAGGTGATGGGCAAAAAAAGAGGGTGCCAACACACGAGATAATGATGGGTTGTAATAAATGCAATGCAGGAAACAAACGATATGGAGTTAGAGCATAATGGGGGTGGTCAGGGACCTACCCATGAAAGCCTGGTCAAGAAGCTTCTGGGGAGGGGGCATTTAAGCTGAACCCTAACAGGCTGCAGGAGTCATATGTAGTGAGGGAGGAGAGGCAGTGAAAGAGAGCACTTCTGCAGAGCCCTGAGGTTGGAGAGATTTGGCCTGTGCCAGGAATAGAAAGGATGCTCCACGCATTTGAATTTTATTCTCAGCGCAAGGGGAAGCCTTTGCTGGGATGGGGTGGGATGACATCATCTGATTTCTGCTTTGGGCATAGGGAGACAAGTCACCTGGCTGTCCCAGCCTCATGTTCAGGTGCAAGGCATGAGGCTCTAGATGATGATGATGATGATGATGATGATGATGATGATGTGTGTGTGTGTACAAAGGGCAGGCTGGTCTGGATGATGAAGTGAGTACTATTGATGATGGAAAGAGAGATTTCTTGATAATTTATAATATATCTAATATCTAATATATGTAATTCATAATGAAAACTGAATTCCATTAGCATGGCAAGATAAACCTGCTTATCTCGACTGTTAGCAATGCTCTAATAACACCTTCTGGGAGAATTAGGTGTTTTTTCTCTTCCCATAACAAAGTAGGCTTAGAAAACACATCTAGTTTTTTAGGAGTCTGCATTATTGGCAGGAGCACAATCTTTGGACACTTGCAGGGGGCACAGTCCCAAGGCGGCTTGTATCCAAGTACATCCCATTATCTTTTCTTGGTTTTACGGGGCTTGTCCATGTGCTTCTTGGTGTCAGGCTCTACCATTTTATTGCATCTTATCACAGGACGGTGCTGGCCACCTTCTGTAGATCCTGGTTACCATGGCGACACCTGGCTTTCCTTCATCCATATTCTTACTCTATTTCTGACACGTTAATTTGCAAAACAGACTCAGAATTCGTTTTCAATCTATTGTCTCAGCCCTTTGGCCTTGTAACCGCTGTGCACATGCCAAGTCATTGCATGAAAACCAACCCAGGATTTATCAAGAAAAACCCTGGCCACTGGGAGTGATGCAGAAATGGCATTAAGTGCTCTGCCTATTGACATCTTAATTCTTTAGTGAGAAAAAACTTTAAGCAGTATATTCTTTGCCAAAATTTATTCCCTGCAGGCAGAGTGCTGCACAACCTGACAAAGTCAGGGTCTGAAGAGTACTTAAAGGAAAATAAGATTTTGGAATGCGCCATTGAAATTTCCAAGTTACTGGACAGCAACCCACGTGATCAAGCTACCATGAAATATACCGAAGGCATTTTGATGTAAACACGTATTGTTTTTTTGTTTTGGAAACGTTTTCCCCTCTGTATTGTCTTTATTGTTAAGATTAATATACTTATCTGTGTTTACTTTTTAGTTTTTAATTGTTTATGTTTTCAATTATTAAATGTACAAAATAAAGTTAAAAAAAAAGTAAAAAAAAAAAAAGATTAATATACTTAACCCACGTCTGTTAGCCATTTCCCACTTAACTGACTTGGTTAAAAATTGTTGAATTTCAGTATTTCCATCCTCTAGTTTAGTGGTTCTCAACCAGAGTGATTTGACCCCGCAGGGGACATTTGACAGTGTCTGGAGACATTTTGGTTGTCACAGTTGGGGGTGCTTTCGGAATCTGGTGGGTAGAAGCCAGAGTTGCTGCTAAATATCCCACAGTGCGCAGGAGAGCCCTCCCCAGCAAAGAATTAGCCAGCCCAAAATAGCAATAGGGCTGAGGTTGAGAATAGTGCTCTAGTTTCTTTGTAAGATATACACACTATCTTCTTATAGATCACTTTGAAGTTCTCGAATCTCTTCTGTTATAAACTGCTCTGCTGTCTTGTATCTTCCAGAATAGATTTTTATATAAATAGGCAGTGCTGGTAAGAATTAGTTTTGATAGCACAGTGAATGTAGCCAATATTTATCATGCCCAGCAAATAACAAACATGTTTTATTTTCAGATTAGTTGCTGGAAACACTTCTCTTGCAAAAATGAAATTTCAAGAATGTTTGACTATCAGGAGAGGTTTGTTTGGTGAGAACAATATCCTAGTGGGAGAGATTATGGAATTTTTAGCAGATCTATTATTTTTCCCCCTCGACGGTGAAAGGTGAGTTTTTATGAACTGTTTGGAGTAATGTGTCTCCTTCCCCAAGAAGTGGCAGCAAGGTCTGGGGTCACCCATCAGGGGTGTCTTCCTTCTTTGGCTCCAGCCGTGCCTGAGAGCGCTACCCCCGTCTATTTGTCAGGACTCTGACCATATACATTCAGAAGGAGTTCTTATACTCCTGTATAGAGGTTTGGCAGTAGGAGAAGTACTAAGGAGTCTGAGGTTGTCATGGACGTTTCCCAGCATCCTTCACAGGCCTCACGAGTAAAATGTACATAATGGAGGCACAGCCCCATTGTCTGAGGTACCACACCACACTGGTCTAAATCTCTTCAGTAAGATCTTGGCCAACAATGTCTCAGGCCGTGCTTGCCTGCCATCCCTCCTCCCTCAGGGAGTCCTCTTGGTTCTCTTGTCCTGTGTGGAGCTCTCCTCAGTTCCTCACACAAGGCCCCAGGGTTTAAAAGAGCCTAAATAAGGGAGTAAAATTACAGGTGCTATATCGTGTTGGCAAGATGGTAGGCTCTGAGGTCTGATTCCTAGGTTCAAATTTTGTTTCTGCTACCTAGTGGCAGTGAGACCTTGGTCAATTTACTTAACATCTTGGTGTACCATTCCTTTCCTTTTTGGAAAAATTAAAATAATGATAGTATCTTCCTGAAAGGATTACTGAGGATTTAGAGATCCCATATATAAAGTGCTTAGCAGAATGCCTGGCACAGTAAAAGATTTCAACAAATTGCATTACTAGGATTATTGTTTTGCTCACAGCTCACCAGCTGGTGATTTTTTTTTTTTTTTTTTTTTAAGGAGGTACCAGGGATTAAACCTGGAACCTTGTACATGGGAAGCAGGTGCTCAAACTACTGAGCTACAGCTGCTTCCCAGCTGGTGATTTTTGAGGCACTTGATACCACATTAGCCTTCTCGTACTCATCTTTAGAACAGCACTGTGAGCAGAGAACAGGACTTTGTTTTAGAGAAGCAAAATAGCTCGCTTATAGAACCGTTGCCTTGTAAAAGAAAAATCTAAACACATACCTTACCATCTGAGTCAGCGCTACTTCCCCATCATGAATCCAGCACTGTCAGGGGCATGAATCATGACACACTGAATACTGCTGGGCCACCCCACAAGGATGGCATCTACGTCGTAGGACCTGGCCATTCACGAATGCCTTCCTCTCTGGCTTCCTTATCAACAGTCAGTTGCCTGAGACAGTGGAAAAGCCCTTTTCCCTGTTGAAGTTTGTCTTTAGGTGACCACATTGATTAAGCCTGGGAGACATTTTGAAACTCAAGTTGACTCACCTCTCTCACCTGAAACAGCTCTCATGTACTATGGAAAGCATCCATGGGTAGAGAGGGCCTTGTAGAATGGGGTTGGGTAGTGCTGGATAAATGCGGTCAAATAAAAATATTGAGTTAAATAAACAGGACAGAGAAAAACAAACAAAATGTTTAAAGAGGAACAGTGTCACAGATAAATAAATATCATCTACTCTTTCTCAACCACCTATCTTTTCATAGGAGTTATCCTTTCATCAATATGCTCTTCGTAGTAGAGTTTCTTTACTGTCACTTCCCATTTGCCATCATTTGACTTCTCCCCACACCCAACTCCATTTTGTCTGCTCCTGTGAAGTCATCAAGAACATCCTAAAATTGAGCCTTGTACTTTTTGTCTTATTGGCCCTCTGCTGCTGAAATATTTGTCCGTGCTGATCACTTGTTTCCTGAAACTATGCTCCCTTGGTTCCTGAGATCTCCTCTGCCTTTTCAGTTTCTTTCTCTCCTTGTCTCTTGTCCAAATGTCGGTGTTGTCTTGGGCTCTATTATCATCTCATCTTAGCAACTCAATTTCACCTGTGCCCAGGGCTTCAGGCATCACTCCATGTGGTGATGGCTTCTCTTGATCTCCTTGTCAGAAGTCTGTCTTCAGCTCCATCTGTCTATTGGATGTCTCCATTTGGGTGTTCCACTGACATTTCAGAGTCAACATGTTAAAGACTGAACACATCCACCTGCATCTACCCTCACCCCTGGCAAAATTCTTCTTATCCCATCTCACCCAGCCCAGATGCCATGGCCTCATCTTAATAGCACATCTTAATGATATGTAATATCAGTCACTGTGCCAAACACATGACATGCATTTTCTTATTTGATCCTCATAATAATTCTATTATCCCCATTTTGAACATGAGAAAACTGAGGCTTAGAAAGTTAGGACACTTGCCCAGATTTTAAGGGGTACAGCCAGAATTAGCTCTCAGGAAGTCTGGTTGCAGATCCTCTGTGCCTAACCACTGTGGCCTTCTACCAGGTCTGCCTGGCTTTAATGCCTGAGCTCTGTACCACTTCACTCTACTGCACCACCACCACCACATTCCTTCTGACGCCAAACCTTAGCAAGTCTCCCTTCCCCACCATGGCCACTGCATTCACTCAGACCTTCAGCATTTTCCCTCTGGACTAACTGGTCTCCCTGCCTATAGCCTCACTTGCTTCAATATATCCTCCACACTTCCACCCAGGCAAATTTTCTAAAGTGCAAATTCGACCACATCTTTCTCTTAATGAAAACCCTTCAGTGTGAAAGTCCTAAACCCTTAGGTTTACATTCAGAGTTCTTCATGATGGATGTCTTTTTCACTCTCCAGGCTCCCCTCCTACCTCAGAAAGTTTTTTGAGGGCAAGGATTAGTCTTACTTGTCTTTGTACCCCAGCCTGAGTTCCAGCATTTAATGAGTGCCTGCTGAATATATGAATGAATAAATGCCATGCTTCTTCAATGCAAAACTATAATTAACTTTCTGTTTTCTAGATTCCAAAGGAAGCAAGTAATTGAATATTATAAACAAGTGATTAAAATAAAGGAATGTGCAGCAGCTCTGGACAACTCCTCGCTTGTCAAGAAGCAGCTGAACATCAGCCTAAGTGATACCATGTGTAAATTAGGTAACTGCTCTAACTCATATCTATCACCAGCAGGTGACATTTCCTCCCTTTTCACCCATATACTTTGCTTATTGAAAAATGTCTTCAGTTTTCAAGCAAGTAACTCCTGTTCTGAATACTTCCAACTTTTTTTTTCTTCCCTTCCTTGGGAAAAGCATTAAAAAAAAAAAAAATCTTCTCCAAGTTTCTTTGAGCAAACTCTTGGTATGATTACTTGGGGGTTATGGTGAAGAGTGAGTTTTTTCTTCACAGGTACTAGTTCAGTTAAGTGGACCTTATTTACACTTCAAAGATAGTCTTCCAGGTTTCTGTTGAAGAACTTTTCAGAAGCCTCCTGAAAGAAAGGTCCTTTGTCAACTCTCCAGTCTCTGGTATTGCCAGGGACAAGGCCCCCCACCTTATCTCTTATTGCCTCTGTGCTTTTTTGGCCCATTAGCCCATTAGCTTGTTCTGAAGATAGTGGACACTCAATGGATTCTGGCATTTCCTGAGTGTTGCTGCCAAACTTGGGCATTGAGAAGAGTTGAATTGGAGGCTACAAACAATGCTTGGCCAGCTAGCTGGATACTGGCCTCAGCTTGAAGGGGGAGATGAAAGAGCAGGAGGTAGTCAGGGCATGATTCCCACAGGGCCAAGCTTGTGAATCTGGAATGAATATGTTACCAGTGTGCCAAACAGGGACACCGCAGCCCTTGGGCAGCTGGGCAGGCTTGGAGCATCTGGCATGTTATCTTTAGCTTTGGACATCTTTTTCTTTATTTATTCCAGTAGCCTAGCCAAGAATCTCATTTTCTGTAAGTTCCATGAGTATGAAAATTTTGAAACACTGTCAGGTCCTTTGAAATCTCATTGCCACAGGGCACAGCCTGAACCAGTGGTTTACAATGGGGGTGATCTTGCCCCACAGGGGACATTTGGTGATGTTAGGAGACATTTGATTGTCACAACTGGGGAGGGGGTGTTATTGGCACCTAGTGGGTAGAGGTCAGAGATGCTACTAAACATCTCACAATGCTCCCATGTCAGCCCCCATGACAAAGAATTATCCAGACCACAAAGTCGATAGTGCTGAGGTTGAAAAACCCTTACAAAACCACCACTTTTCCCAGCATGTATGTTTGCCATCCTTTTCACAATAACACATGCTTGCTTTCAGCTTAGTCTCTTGCATGAAGAGGGGAAAGGTGAAATACTTGATATCTGCAGGGAAAAAATATTTTCAGGCTATAGATTTAGGTATATGTGTGTGTGTATGCATTTTTTGTTTTAGTAGTGTTTCTTGGCTAGAGGATTTTTTTTAATGCTCCCCCACCCCCCGAGATGGCTCCCTTGTCTGTCTGCCTGTCTTCTTTAGAAAGCACCGGGAACTGAACCCAGGACCTCCCATGTGGGAGGCAAGTGCCCAACTGCTTGATCCACTTTCCTTTACCTGCTGGTTGCATTGTCTGCTGGTTTCCGCATCTGCTGGTTGTGGTGTCTGCTGGTTGCGGCATCTACTTGTTGCAGCATCTGCTTGTTGTGGTGTCTGCTCATCTTCTTTAGGAGACATCGGAAACCGAACCTGGGACCTCCCATGTGGGAGGTGGGTGCCCAATTGCTTGAGCCATATCTGCTCCCCCCAGTTAGAGGATTTTTATTTACAAACAGAAAATGCAGATGCAAATCTAGAGAAACTTTATGGAAAAGGAACTAGTATATCTAATCTGGTTGGGTCATATCACGTTCTTTGACCAGTTTTATAACAGATAAGAAGGCGTCTGTGATAGTAGCAATTGCAGTATTTTTGTGACTTTTAAAATAAGTCCTTATAATACATTTTGATTTTTTTTTGTGTGTGTGCTCCACTCCCCACCCCCAGATAGCTCCCTCATCTATTTGCTTGTTGTTTTTGTTTTTTCTTTAGGAGGCCCCAGAACCGAACCTGGGACCTCCCGTGTGGGAGGTAGGCGCTCAACTGCTTGAGCCATATCAGCTCCCTGCATGTTTTGTTTTTTGCTTATTGTCTGCTTGTTGTTTGCTCATTGTTTTGCTCATTGTTTTTTTGCTTGTTGTCTGCTAGTTGTTTGTCTTCTTTAGGAGGCACTGGGAACTAAACCCAGGACTTCCCATGTAGGAGGTGAGCACTCAACTGTTTGAGCCACATCCGCTCCCCTGCCACTGATTTTTAACATGCTTTTGATCAAGGTATTTGTTGGAAGGGCATCATTTCTTACCACCACATGTTTTTGTTTTTATCACCTGCTGTTGATTGAATTTGATTGATTCATTTAACATAAGGTCTTCTGGCTCATGAGAAAATTGTAGATGGTTAATTCAGTTGTTAATGTGGGATATTTGTGCTTCAGTACTCAAGGTGCAAGAGTGTTGGGAGGGAAAATACACTGTTTATCGACACCTTTGAATCAGTTGTCCTTCAGTATGTAAGAAGTATTTTTAGTTTTCCTATCTTTAATGGAAATTTTCTATTTAAATGGAAATGTGCCTGAGTGGACTCCATAAAATAGGGAATAAATCAGAGTCATATACGGTTGAGACTCCTTATCATCAATCATTTTTAAAGAAGTCTTAGGCCCTCTATAGTAAAAGTCTCACGTAACATTAGTCATTACCAAAGCATTCCTTTTCAAAGTCAACTGTTTTTCCATCGAGGAAACAAACAAACTATGGTATATAGATGATCACACTGTTTTTATTTAACAAGTCTTTAAGTGTTTTATGCATTGTAATATATGATAGAACCATAAGGGTGTATTATCATATCTGACTAGTTTATTGACCTAGAATCATTAACTCTTTAAGGATAAACAAACTTCCTCCTGCCCCCTTGGAGCATGCAGCATGAAGCTGCCCATGTGAATGGCTGCCCAATTACAATTCACTTTTTGCAGTTCTTAGCATCTGCCTTTGTGACTTTGGATTTGCAGCTCATATGTGAAATTGCTGTTTGTTTTCTTGTCTGCAACATATTTCCCTGTAGGCATTCCTTAGTTTTTAGTGCTCTGCAGGGGACCTGCCTGTCACTTTGAAGTGGTCTCCCTAATCCCCCAAAGTAAAAATTTTTTAAAAAGTTTTTATTGTGGTAAACTATATATAATCAAAATTTCCCATTTTAACCACCTTCAAGGGCACAATTTAGGAATATTAATTCCATTCACAATGTTGTGCTACCATCACCACCATCACTACCCCAACTTTTCATCATCCTAAACAGAAATTCTTTACCCTTCCTCACCTACTACCATCACCACCAATGTAACATGTAATCTACTTTGTCTTTATGAATTTGCTTATTCTGGGTATTTTTTTTTAAAGTCAGATCATACAATATTTGTCCTTTTGTGTCTGGCTTACTTCACTCCACATGATGTTGTTAAGATTTATCCATACTGTAGCATGTATCAATGAACTTCATTCATTTTTACAACTGAATAATATTCCATCATATATGTACCACATTTTGTTTACCCATTCATCTGTTGATGGACACTGGGTTGCTTACAAAGTGAATATTATGAATGCCATATGGCCTGTATTATAATTCAGATTATCCCATATATACCTTCTAAATTTGATAAAAAATCTGTCTTGGTCTTTTCTGGATACAGTAACAGACAAATGGATGGAAACCAGGTCTCCTGTGCTTGAAGGACTGAACTAAGAGTTGTAGGGGATATATATCAATCAAAGAACAAAACAAAACAAAACCCTAAAATGAATTTCTGCCCTCAAGCAACTTATTGCTGGGTTAGGAGACAAAACAAACCTCTAATTGAAAAAATAACATATTGATGACTTAAAGCATAGCCTGGCTGGAGAGGACTGAACTGTGACTCAGAAGACCTGGGTTTTAGTTTTTCCTCTCTGGCCCACATCTGTCTCTGGGCCCCATCTGTAATATAAAGATGTGAGTTCTTTAAAGTCCTAGTCGTAGTTTCCTAGGGCGGCCATAACAAAGTACCCCAAACTGAGTGGCTTCAAAACAACAGGAATTTATTGTCTCAATTCTAGAAGGTAAAAGTCCAAAATTGAGGTTTCACAGGGCCATGTCCCCTCTGAGACCTGTAGGGGAGAACCCTTTCTCGTCGCTTCCTGGAGCTGATGGCTTGCTGGCAATCCCTGTTACTCCCTGGCTTGCAGCTGTAGCACCTCACCTCTGACTCCATCTTCAGATGCCTTCTCCTCTGTGTCTCTGCCTTTTGCCTCTCCTTAAAATGACACCAGTCATATTAGTCAGCCACAGGGGTGCTGATGCAAAGTACCAGAAATCTGTTAGCTTTTATAATGGGTATTTATTTGGGGGTTAAAGCTTACAGTTCCAAGGCTATGAATTGTCCAAATCAAGGCATCAGCAGAGATGCTTTCTCACCAAAATCAGCTACTGTTGATCCTGGTGTGTTGCCACATGTTGAAGCAAGATGGCCGCCGATCTCTGCGAGGTTTCTGCCTTCCCCTCTGGGCGTCCTCCCTCAAGCTCAGCTGCTCTGGTTCTTCCTGATTTCAGTGCAGGCTGCCATAGGGCTGCTCTTTCCGAGCCTCCCATATCAGCCTCAGCTGTCCTGCTCTCTTCCCAAGGTCAGTTATAAGCTTTCAGGCAAAATAGCTCATCTCTCCCTGGGGCCTCAGCTGTTTGAGCCTTCTCCTTTCTGTCACATGGCGCGATAAAAAATGACAGAGCTCTCTCTTCCCGTGTGTCTTTGTAAATGTCTGTTTATATCAGACCCAGCAAGGGGACAGGGACTCAAACTGAGCCATGCCTTACTGGCATAGTCAAATAAAAAAACCCTAAATCAATCTTAACAGGTAGGTAATCTATTCAAAGGCCCCTCAACTGAATTTAATACAATCAAAGGGTATCACACCCAGTGGAACAGATTAGTTTATAAATATAATCTTTCTCTTTTTGGGATTCATAAAATAATCTCAAACTGCCACACCAGTCATATTGGATTAGGACCCACCCTAATCTTCTTTGGTTTCATCTTAACTAATTACTTCTTCAAAGACCCTATTTCCAAATAAGGTCATATTCATTGGACCAGGGATTGGGACTTGAACATATCTTTTTGGGAAACACAATTCAACCCATAACAGACCTCTACGTATTTAATATTCTATGCTTAAATATAAAGGAAGCTGGTGATCTGTACTAGGCGGGTTCTCAGGGAAAGCCTTTTGGAGGGACCTTAAGAAAGTGGAGGGTGTAAATTGGCAGAGAGGGGGGACACTTCTGGCCAGGAAAAGTGCATGAACAAAGGTAGGAATAAATAAGCTGTGGAGGGGACAGTTGGAGCTTGTCAGGGGGGGCTACAATGGAGTCTCAGGACAGAGAAGGAGGGAGCAGGAGGTGGAAAAGTAGGAAAACAGGCAGTGATGGGGAGTTGAGGCAGTGTGCTGATTTGAAAGAAACCCTGTCCTGTGGGCAAGTGCATATCTTCTGAAGAAGACTGAAGAAACCAATGATCCTCTAATGGGTTTGTTCTTCTATTTAAGAGATTGTTTTGGAAACCATTCAGAATTATTTAGACCTCCCTGAGGCTGTGAAAAGTTTGTCTTTAAGTGCACAGTGAAGAATTCCCTGGCCACGCTCTATAATATAACCCCCAGCTCCTCTTACCCCCTCGCTCTCTAGCCCCTCACCCAACTTTACTTTCCTTCATCGTACCTAACACTACCTAAACGTATACATTTATTTGTTTATTAGTTTATTTCTATCTGTCTTCCTCAATAAACAGAAGAGACCTGATCTATCTTCACCCTTGTATACTCAGCACTTAGAACAGCGGCTGGCGCATAGTAAGTGCTCAGTAAACATTTGCCCAATGATTGAATGAAGGAAATGCTTTAACTAATTCAGATTTATCCTTCTACCTTTGAAAATCAAGTATTGACTATTAAGGGCATTTTAGTTATTACATTCTTATAATTCATTCAAGCATTCATTTGTTAATTCATTCCACAAATATTTACTATACCTGTTAGGTGACAAGCCCTAGGTTAGTCGCTGGGGATATAATGGTAAACAGGACAGATATAGCACTGTCTTCACTAAGCTCACAGTGGGGGAGACAGCTGTTAGACAACTAAATATACAATTGCTTAACTACCATTGTGGAGACTGCTACCATAGCAAAGTATAAGCACCAGCCAGGGGACTTTGGCCTATCAGATGGAGAGGGCATGGGCAAAGGTCGGCCTCTCAGGAGATGATGCTGACAATGAATCTGCAGGATGAGAAGTTGCTTGCTAAGACAGGTGCAGAGAGGGAGAAGGAGAAGAGTTATCCAGGCAGTGGGAACAGAATGTGTGAGGGTGAAAGGAGCTAAAAAAAAAGGCAGTGTGGCTGGATTGCGGAGATCAACGTGAAGGGCAGGGTATAACCATAAGAAAGGATCCTGTGTGGGATGTTATCATAAGAGCAATGGAAAGCCAGGGAAAGTTTTTTGCAAAGCCTGGGAAGTATTAGGAACCTATTTGTATCAGCAACAGCATCATCACAAGAGAGTTCTGAAATCATAGTCTAAAGATATATTGGGAATTTAGAGTCAAGAATGATCTCAAAGGACCCTTTTTGTTGCTCATTTTCTATTTCTTTCCAAATGTGTGTCTTTTGACCTCTCAAACAGACGGCAAACTCCCAGAGGCAGGGACCTTGTCATTCATTCTTTTGTATCTTCAAAGCATCAGAAACTGAGCTGACTGCATATACATGCACTGTCTTGTCAATAAATGGAGGGTGAGGAAGGAAATAAACAAATTCTTTCTGGAGATTTACACAATTTGCCTTGGGTTATCCAGTAGACATAATGACTCTCCTCCAGACTAACAATATTGAAAGAAATGTCCCCTATTGTACTTTTCATTGTATTGATAACAATGATCTTTAGTTGACTTTCCAAATTTCAATTTAGATTACAAATTAATGATGGTCACTGCTAGCTTGAAAGTCTTAGCCACCATCCTTAGTCTTACATTCCATAAACATGTAGAATATAGTATAATATTCCTAAGGGATGTGAAAAGAGAGGGCTTCCAACAATTTTTTTTAGAACAATTTTATTACTCCAAAATGAGAAACTCCACACCCTTTAGCAGTCAGCTCTCAATCCCTCTTTCCTTCCCCAGCCCTACATAACCACTAATCTCATTCATCTTTATTAATTGATTTATATTTACATTTTATATAAATGTAGTCATACAATATGTAAGTACTTTCTGTCTGGTTTCTTTCACTTAGCAAAATGTGGTCTTTTGTGTCTGATATTAACATTTTGTAGTTATTAACATATATTTATTCAGCTTCAAAGAAAAAATCTTATATATGCAATATTAGCTATATTCATACTTCACATGAGGTTTTACTATGCCATACAGTCCCACGTTACATTTTTAAGCTATACTTTCAGTAATTACATGACCTTAGAATTCCCTTTTAACCACTATCATATCCATGTAATAGCAATGCTAGTTAGAAACAGTTGTGCTTTCACCTTTTCTATTCATTTCCAAAGATTAGCACAAATCCTTTTTACCAATTCTAGTTAACCCTCAGCTTTCTATTCTCTAGCCTCATTCTATTTTATAGTGACCCATATTCAAGTTACTAACTCCATGAGATTACACAATATATTTAGTTCATAATACCTCAATCATACCATATCTGTCCTTTCTTGTCAGGCTTGCTTCACTCAACATAATGTCCTCCAGGTTTATCCAGGTTGTCATATGATTTACAACTTCATTTCTTCTTTTTTTTTTTTATTTTTATGAATGATGCATTTCATTTCAGGGTCTCCCTCATACAGATTTGAGATGGCATACAATTTAAGATAAATTTAGAGATTGTATTTTTATTTTCATAAATAACAATAAAATTCCTTGTTATTTTGCAGAATATAGTCTAATGAGTACCCTATATGCACACAATAAATCAAGGACCTACATCCTTTTCAACACTGGCTAATCTTCAAATATGAGGATAAACTAAAAAATGAAATTTGGAGGTTTTTCTTGCCCTGGTCAGAGGTTGTCTTCATCCATTCAATACTCTTTTTGTCTTCTCTCCCCCGCCACCCCTTGTTGTTTTTGTGCTCACTGTCTATGCTCTGTGTCGATTGGCTGTGTGTTCTTTCTGTGTCTTCTTGTCTTTTTCTTCTTGTCTTTATTTTTTTTGGAGGCACTGGGAACTGATCCTGGGACCTCTGGTATGGGAGGGAGGTGCCCAATTGCTTGAGCCACCTCATGTCCCTGGTCTGGTGCATCTCTCATTGTCTCTTCTCTGCATCTCCCTTTGTTGCGTTTTTTTTTTTTTTTTTACTGGATACATATAAATTTTTTAAAAAAATCAAACAATATGTTAAATATATTTGGTTCATAGTAACACATTCACACAGTATTTGTCCTTTAGTGTCTGGCTTGCTTCGTGCAACATAATGTCCTCCAGGTTCATCCATGTTGTCATATGCTTTACTACTTCATTTCTTCTTACAGCTGCATAATATTCCATCATGTGAATAGACCACAGTTTGTTTATCCATTCATCTGCTGATGGACACCTGGGTTGTTTCCAACTTTTGGCAACGGTGAATAATGTTGCTATGAACATTGGTGTGCAGATGTCTGTTCGTGTCACTGCTCTCAGTTCTTCTGGGTATATATCCAGTAGCGGTGTTGCTGGGTCACATGGCAAGTCTATATTCAACTTCTTTAAGAACAGCCAAACAGTCCTCCACAGTGACTGTACCATTCTGCATTCCCACCAACAGTGAAGAAGTGTTCCTGTCTCTCCACATCCTTTCCAACAGCTGTAGTTCTCTGTCTTTTTTAATAGTGGAGATTCTGATAGGTGTGAAATGATATCTCATTGTAGTTTTGATTTGCATTTCCCTAATCATGAGTGATGTTGAGCCTTTCTTCATGTGTTTTTTTTGCCATTTGTATTTCTTCTTTGGACAAATGTCTATTCAAGTCTTTTGCCCATTTTTTAATTGGGTTGTTTGTCTTTTTATTTGTTGAGTTGTAACATCTCTTTATATATCCTGGATATTAAACCCTTATCAGATATGTGATTTCCAAATATTTTTTCCCATTGAGTTGCCTGCATTTTCAACCTTTTGACAAAGTCCTGTGAGGTTCAAAAGTGTTTAATTTTGAGGAGGTCCCATTTATCTACTTTTTCTTTTGTTGCACATGCTTTGGGTGTAAGGTCCAAGAAACCACCATCCACTACAAGGTCTTGAAGATGTTTCCCTACATTTTCTTCCAGTAGTTTTATGGTCCTGGCTTTTATATTTAGATCTTTGATCCATTTTTAGTTGATTCTTGTATAGGGGGTGAGATAGGGGTCCTCTTTCATTCTTTTGGTTATAGATATCCAGTTCTCCCAACACCATTTGTTGAAGAGGCTGTTTTGTCCCATTAACATGGACTTGGTAGGTTTGTCAAAAACCAGTCGACTGTATAGGTGAGGGTTTATTTCTGGGTTCTCAATTCTATTCCACTAATGATGTGTCTATCTTTATGCCAATACCATGCTGTTTTGACCACTGTAGCTTTGTAATATGCTTCAAGGTCAGGCAGTGAAATTCCTCCCATGTTGCTCTTCTTTTTTAGAATGCTATTCGGGTGCACTTTCCCTTTCAAATAGATCTGGTAATTGCTTTCTCTAATTCTGTAAAGTAAGGTGTTAGGATTTTGATAGGAATTGCATTGAATCTATAAATCAATTTGGGTAAGATTGACATCTTCACAATATTTATTCTTCTAATCCATGAATACGAATGTCTTTCCATTTGTTTAGGTCTTTTAAAATTTCTTTTAGCATTGTTTTGTAGTTTTCTGCATATAGGTCCTGTACTTCTTTGGTTAAACTAATTCCTAGGTATTTGAGTCTTTTTGTTGCTATTGAAAATGGAATTTTCCCCCTGATTTCCTCCTCAGATTGTTCAGTACTAGTGTACAAAAGCGTTACTGATTTCTGCATGTTGATCTTGTTTCCTGCCACTTTACAGAACTCATTTATTAGCTCAAGTAGCTTTGTCATGGATACTTCAGGATTTTCTAAGTACAGGATCATGTCATCTGCAAACAGTGAGAATTTTACTTCCTCTTTTGCTATTTGGATGCCTTTAATTTTTTTTTTTTTCTTGTCTAATTGCCCTTGCTAGAACTTCTAGTACAATATTGAATAACAATGGTGACAGCGGGCATCCTTGTCTTGTTCCTGATCTTAGACGGAAAGCTTTCAACCTTTCTCCATTGAGTGTGATGTTGGCTGTGGGTTTTTCATATGCCTTTTATCATATTGAGGAATTTTCCTTCTATTCCTATCTTTTGAAGTGTTTTTATGAAAAAAGGATGCTGGGTTTTGTTGAATGCCTTTTCTGTATTGATTGATATGATCATGTGGTTTTTTCCCTTCAATTTGTTAATGTGGTATATTACATTGATTGATTTTCTTATGTTGAACCAGCCTTGCAAACCTGGAATAAATCCCACTTGGTCGTGATGTATAAGTCTTTTGATGTGCTGTTGGATTTGATTTGCAAGTATTTTGTTGAACATTTTTGCATCTGTGTTCATTAGAGAGACTGGTCAGTAATTTTCATTTCTTGTAGTATCTTTATCTGGCTTTGGTATTAGGGTGATGTTGGCTTCATAAAGTGTGTTGGGTAATTTTCCCTCCTCTTTAATTTTTTGGAAGAGTTTAACCAGGATTGGTGTTAATTCTTTTCTAAATGCTTGGTAGAATTCACCTGTGAAGCCACCTGGTCCTGGACTTTTCTTTGCTGGGAGATTTTTGATGACGAATTCAATCTCCTTAAATGTGATTGGTTTGTTAAGTTCTTGTATTTCTTGTAGCATCAGTGTAGGTTGGTTGTGCATTTCTAGGAATTTATCCATTTTATCTAGATTGTCTAGTTTGTTGGCATACAGTTTCTCATAATATCCTCTTATGATACTTTTTATTTCTGTGGGGTCATTTGTAACTTCTCCCCTTTCATTTCTGATTGTATTTATTTGCATCTTCTCTCTTTTTTTCTTTGTTAGTCTAGCTAGGGTTTTGTCAATTTTATTGATCTTCTCAAAGAACCAGCTTTTGGTTTTGTTAAATTTCTGGGTTTTTTTTTTTTTTGTTGTTGTTGTTCTCAACTTCATTTATTTCTGTTCTAATCTTTATTATTTCTTTCCTTCTGCTTGCTTTGGGATTGGTTTGCTGTACTTTTTCTAGTTTCCCTAGTTGTTCAGTTAAATCTTTGAGTTTAGCTCTTTCTTCTTTTTTAATATAGGCATTTAGGGCTATAAATTTCCCTCTCAAGACTGCCTTCGCTGTATTTCATAAATTTTGATACTTTTTGTTCTCATTTTCATTTGTCTCAATATATTTACTGATTTCACTTGCAATTTCTTCTTTGACCCACTGATTATTTAGGAGTGTGTTGTTCAGCCTCCACACATTTGCGAATTTACTTTTCTCCTGTCTATTATTGATTTCCAGTTACATTCCATTATGATCTGATAAGGTGCTTTGGATACTTGTAGTCTTTTTATATTTATTGAGAGCTGCACTGTGACATAACACGTGGTCTATCCTGGTGAAAGATCCATGGGTACTTGAGAAGAATGTATAACCCTCTGGGTTTGGATGCAGTGTTCTGTATATGTCTGTTAGGTCTAACTTGTTTATCATATTGTTCAAGGTCTCTGTTTCCTTGTTGATCTTCTGTCTAGTTGTTCTATCTAATGATGTGAGTGGGGTGTTGAAGTCTCCTACGATTATTGTAGAAATGCCTATTTCTCCCTTCAGTTTTGCCAGAGTTTGTCTCGTGTATTTTGGGGCACCCTGGTTAAGTGCATAGATATTTATGACCGTTATATCTTCCTGGTGGATTGTCCCTTTTATTAATTTATAATGGCCTTCTGAATCTTTTGTAACTTTTTTGCATTTAAAGTCTGTTTTGTCTGATATTAGTGTAGCTACCCCTGCTCTTTGCTGGTTACTATTCACATGGAGTATCTTTTTCCAACTTTTCACTTTCAGCCGTTTGTATCCCTGGGTCTAAGGTGAGTTTCTTGTAAGCAGCATATGGATGGCTCATGTTTTTTTTTTTTTTTTTTCTATCCATTCTATCAGCCTATATATTTTGATTTGGGAGTTTAATCCATTCACATTCAATGATATTACTGTAAAGGCACTATTTACTTCCTCCATTTTATTCTTTTGTTTTCATATGTCATTTTGTTTTAGTCTGTCTTTTTACTCTTTGGTTATCCTTTCTGCTATTCTTTCTTCTATACTCTCCTCCAAGCCTCTCTCTCCTGTCTTTTTCTTTCAGGTTCTAAGGCTTCCTTTAATATTTCCTGCAAAGGTGGATTCTTTTTTGCAAATTCTCTTAGGTTCTGTTTGTTTGTGAATATTTTATATTCACCTTCATATTTGAAGAACAGTTTTGATGGATAAAGAATTCTTGGCTGGCAGTTTTCCTCTTTCAGTTTCCTAATTGTATCATACCATTGTCTTCTTACCTCCATGGTTTCTGAAGAGAAATCTGTGCTGTCTTACTGGATGTTCTTTGTACATGATGGTTTGCTTCTCCCTTGCTGCCCTGAGAATTTTCTCTTTATCTTTGACATTTGACATTCTGAGTAGTATGTGTCTTGGAGTAGGTCTATTTGGATTTATTCTGATTGGGGTACGGTGTGCTTCTTGGACCTGTAAGTTCATCTCTTTCGTGACAGTTGGAAAATTTTCAGCTATTATTTCCTCAAATACTTTTTTTTGCCCCTTTTCTCTTCTCTTCTCCTTCTGGAACTCCCATGACACATATATTGTTGCATTTTGTGTTGTCATTCAACTCTCTGAGTCCCGGCTCAGTTTTTTCCATTCTTATCTCTCTGTTCTTTTCTCTCTTCAATTTTAGCTGTTCTGTCTTCAGTATCACTTATTCTTTCTTCTATCATTTCAAGTCTGCTGTTGTATGCCTCAAATGTGTTTTTTATCTCACCTATTGTGTCTTTCAATCCCATGAGCTTTATTACTTTTCTGTTCAGAATTTCAAATTCTTCTTTGTGTTTGCTCATTATCTTCTTGATGTCATTTATCTCTTTAACTATATTGTCTTTCTTTTCTTTTTTTTTAAAGATTTATTTATTTACTTTATCCATTTTTTAAACTCCCCTTCCCCATTTTGCTGTTTTGTGTCCATTCGCTGGGCAATTCTCTGTGTCTGTCTCCTGCCATCTCCTCCCATCCTCCTCCTCCAGTCTTCACCAGGATTTGATCCTGGAGACCTCCGATGTAGGAGAGAGGTGTTCTGCAACCTGCACCACCTCGGTTCCTGGTTTTCAGAGCTTTGGGAGCATCTTGTCTTGTCTCTCCCCTGTTACGTCATCATCTTGCTGCATGGCTCCCGGGGCCTGGTGGCTCACCAGCACACAGAGCCTGGCAGCCCATGCGCCTTCTATATCTATATCTATATCTATATCTATATCTATATCTCTATCTATATATATATATATACATACATTTTTTTATTTTACCGGGAGGTCCCGGGGATTGAACCCAGGTCCCTCCATATGGCAGACGGACACCCAACCATTTGAGCCACACCCACCCCCCTATATTGTCTTTCAACTCATTAATTTGATTTTGGATATTTGTGCATATCTCGCTGATTAGTTCTCTCAAATTCTGCATCTCTTCTGGGGCTTTGATGTATTCCTTTTCTTGGGCCATGTCTTCTATTTTCTTAGTATGGCTCATAATTTTTTGCTGATATTTAGGTATTTGATTAAGCTGTAGTTTACTCAGATGTTCAATCTCTTTCTCTTTTGTAGGGGTTTAGTGGCAGGAGGCTGTGGGTTACCACTGCTCTTTGATTTTTGGCTCAACCTGGATTGTTAGGATTGTCCTGCTGGTTGCTCAAAACTGGGCACTGGACCCAGTAATTGGTTGTAGAGTCACTTCCTCGGGTTTTGGGCAGGGAGGCAATAGAGGCCAGAAAAAGCCTCTCCTACTTATTTTTAATTTTCTTGTGTGCACTTCCTTGGTCTGCCAGGAGATGGTGCTCTTTGGCAGCTCTCATTTCAATGCCTGGTTGGAGTGTATTTGTTGCAACACAGACCAGATCAATGTGATAGAGCTTCCTGTCTGGAGGCTAGGAGCCTTGTAATTCATACTTTCTCTGAGACAGTTCTCCAGCCTTCTCTGGCAGTGCCCAGCCCCCCCCCCCCACCCTTTTCCTGGCTAGGAAATATTTCTACTCCCCTCTGAGTCCTCAACAATCAGTCCCTGTTAGTAAAGGAGGAGATTTGGAGGGTTCTATATCTTTAGCCCCTTGCAGGCTCCAAGGCAAACAATGGCACAGCCCACCTGGCCTGGAAGGGCTCTTGGGACACAGCAGACCAAATTTGTGAGTCAAAAGCTGATTCAGCCTTAGGCGGTGTCCCTCTCTCCCTTTTCCTGGGGCGTCCCCAACAATTAGTCCCAGCTAGAAGAGAGGGAGATTGCAAGAGTCGGATTTCTCCAGTCCTTCGCTGGCTCCCAGGGCAAACCACTGTGTGGTCTCACCTGGCCTTGAAGGGCTCATGGGACATGGCAGACCAAATTTGTGGGTCAGAAGCTGAGTCCGCCTTAGGCTGTGTCCC
Source organism: Tolypeutes matacus (assembly GCA_026826555.1). Taxonomy (NCBI): domain Eukaryota; kingdom Metazoa; phylum Chordata; class Mammalia; order Cingulata; family Chlamyphoridae; genus Tolypeutes; species Tolypeutes matacus. The sequence goes on along the minus strand of JAKSZT010054303.1, from coordinate 632,623 downwards.
TCTCTCTCCCCTTTCCTGGGTGGTAGATCCCTAGAGCCCCCTTTGTCTTTTGCAGGCCCAGAGGCTTGAGAATTCTAAAGTGTCTTCAGTGTGGGGGAGGGTGCTGGCAGCAGCAACCGCTGGTTTCAACTCACGGTTCTGTTGTTACGATTTCCCTCCTTTGTCCCTCTCTCCTCTGGGTGGTGTCCAGCCTTTGCCTGCTGTCCTAAACCCTAGAAGATCTTTTTCAGGGCTGTTTCAGCCTGTCCTCTAGCTATTTTTCTGGAGGAGAAGAGATTCCCATGTCTTACTAGTCCACCATCTTCCTGGAAGTCCAACAATTTTTGGTAATTAAAATTTTAATTATAATAATAAATTTCTATGCATGAGATTATAGTAGAACACTTATTAAAATGATGGATTGTGAGAAGGCTATAAATCCTAAATTTTGTTTGATCTGATCACAGTTTAGTGAGGCACATACTCATAAATGAAATCTTTTTCTGTTTAAGATATCCTTTAGAGCTCATCTCCTCTCAACTTTCATCCACCTATGTGAAAACCTTCACCTAACAAATCTGTTAATTCTAGAGATTTTGGTACTATCTTGACTACAAAAAGATTTTTTTTTTTGTGATTTATGCTCCAAGCTACCTCTGACACAGAGCATTCTTGTTGTGCTCCTTTTTTAATAAATATTTTAAATTCACCAATTGAGAAACCAGTCCAGTGGGAGAAAAGAATATAAAAGTGACTTTTCATATTCCATTATATCAATTCGAGTGTTCTGAACTGAATTGTTTATTTTGAATGAACTATGCTCGATGAACATTATGTTGCTTCCCTCTCCCTGGGATTCTTTTAAAAAAAAATGCCAACCATCTCAGTCAAATTTAGAAAGAAGAAATTAAACAAAGGCTTTACTGGGCTCTCAGCAGGGTGAGTCAGTCCACTTCTCCTTGTTTGATTTTAAAATGCTCAGCTCAGCCAGAGCCTGCTTCTCCATAGAATTATTCCCTTAGTCCAAACGTCCAGTAAATGATCCAGAAAAACCTTACATTTTAATTTTAGCTTAAACATATGAATGTACATTCTTTTCCCCAACTTTTTCGTATGTAGAATCAAGGTTTTTATTTTTCTTTGTAAATTATGGGTCCTCTGATTGGAATTCCATGTTGTTTTTCCCAAAATGCAACACTTGCAATTTCTGCTTTTGGTTTCTTTAGGGTGAGAATTTAGACAATTGTGTTGCAGTCTGTGTGTAGCAGCCTTCTAGATTGCTCCCCACCCCCGCCAATCTTTTACAGTTGTCTTTCATAATTTGAAAGACAATTATTTTTAGCAGCTGATGTTATTCTTTCTAAAGCATTTGGCCTGGTTTTCACAGGAAATAACTCATTTCACACTTATATTTTATTAGTTTGTTTAATACTTAGGTTAACAAACCCAGTTGACTCTTGGTTGTGCTAGAACCTAACTTTTGGGAGCATAAGTATGTTGGCATTTGAGATGAGCAGGCACTTAGTTTGTCCTGGACATCAGACAATATGTTTTACAGAGAGAATGGATGTCCCTATTTAATATGGCAAGCCAGTTTATGTCTGTTAACAGAGCTTCCTCTTTATTTGTTGTGTAGGTTTAATAGATTTTTAATGGGTTATAACTGAAAATGCTATTGGCTGCAGGAAAATATGAAATGTCCCTCATAAGCTTAGCAAACTTTTAGACCTGGAAGGTACTCTAGAGATCATTTAGCTAATTTTAAAACTGAGGAAATAGCAGAAATGTCATATGACTTGCCACAGTACAATTGATCAGAGAATCCTATGAATTAGATATCATAAACACCTCCATTTTAAAAATGAGAAAATTGATGCTCAGAAAGACCAAGTAACATTCCAAAACCTTGCAGCTACTAAGTGGTCGATTTAGGACTCGGAACCCAGTCCTCTGACTCAAATCCCTTGCCCTTCCCACTGCTCGTGGGCTCTCGGAGTTTGTGGTCTTGTTGAGGAGACAAGCATGGGAAAGGAAGTGCAGTACAATGCGATATGTGCTGTGACGGTGCTAGAGGGTATTGGGGAAGCACAGAAAAGAGGCATCAAGAACTCTTTCCAGAGAAATCTTCAGGCTGTGAGTCCTGACAGATATTAGCAGGTGAAGAAGGAAAGGAAGAAAATTTCAAGCAAGAAGAGTCAGGATGAACCAAGTCAAGGAAGGGTGAATCAGGGAGGTGTGAAACCCTGGAATAGGGAGGGTTGGGAGATGATGGTACAGGAATCAGCAAGGGGTAGGCCATGGAACTCTTGTCTCCCATGCTAAAGGATTTAGCAAGGGAGCTGTTGTAGGATTCCAGCATGAAGGGGTGAACAGATTTGTATTTGAGATACAATGCTCTCATGGCCAACTAGAATACAGGTTAGGTCAGGGCAAGATCAGAGGAGTCTTTTCTATAAACTAAGACAGGGAAAGCAGAAATGGAGAGAAAGGGTGATTTGAGATTTTGTAGGTAAAAACCGAAGGGCTTGATTTGATATGGGAGGTGAGGGAAAGGGAAAGGGAAAGTCAGAGGATTCTCCAGTTTCTGACTGTGCCATAGTCCAGTGCTACTTGGTAGATGATGCTTTTTTTCTATTTCAAGACATGGAGCACAAGTTGGGGGTGAAGTGGGGGTAATGATGGACTACTTTTGAGCATACTGTATTTGAATTTCCTGTCCAAGTGGAGATAAGTAGACAGTGGAATATATGAGTCTGTTGCTCAGGAGCTAGAGGATTGAGTTGGAGGAAAACTCTTGGGAGTCATTAGTATATATGTGGTGGGTCAACCCAATAGAATTGATGACAGAAGCAGGAAGAGTATAAGTTGAATAGGTGGCAGGAGAGAGAACTGGGGCAAATGCCAGAATTTAAGGGGTGGGCAGAGGAAGGGGATGTAGCCCTAGAGGTATGCTGAAAATAGCAAAATCATGGAAGCCTAAAGAGGAGAGAGTGCCATCAAACTGAGACCTGACCATTGTGATTAGCAACGTGGAGCTCACGGAAACCTTCAATTTTGGTGAATAGGGAAGGATAAAAGCCTTCAAAGGCCCAACCCTCTGAACTGGTGCAGTGATTCATGCAGTACTTGGGGGTCAACAACAGAGGGTGCTGCTTGCTTCTTTTATTGTTTTCTTTAGGGTAGAATTTGAGGGCCCATGGAGAAATCCATTTGCAACCTTTTGCTTTATTTGGAACAATAATAGATAGCTTTCTCCCTAATCTGTTTATAGACACACAAATTTATCGAAAGAATGAGCAACAAGCTGTTTCTCAAGCTGAAGGACCTCTGACAAATAGCTTTTAGAAATAGCATAATCACTAAATAAAAAGAAGCTTTCCACAAAGAACCTTTAGATGCTGTAGAATCCTCCTTCCTTCTGACATATTTGTAGCCTGCCTTCTGGAAAGAGAATATAGGCTGTAATTGTCTCTGCTTTTTAACCTCATTTGCTCAGAGCACAGAGGAGAAAATCACTGTTGGGTAGTGTCGAAGAGTCTCTGTCTTGTCCAGGAGGGCTTTCTGGAGACCTCTGCCAACATCTGAGCTATCCCTCTTTACCTGGTGACAGCAACCCACATCAGAGCTAACCACTGCATAATCCAGGAGGATTTAAACCACTCTCTTACTCTGCAAACTCAACCTATTAGGTGACAGCAAATATTATACAAAGCAAGAGAAATGGGCTTAAATTTCAGAAAAATAAAGATTAGGAAAAAAATTATACTTTGTAAGACTACTTAAAAGGACAGAGGACTGTCTTTGGATCTCTAGGACAATTAGGACATTTACAATTTGAAGTGTGAGAACATATTTTCACAGGAATTAGTGGGACCCTCTCCCCTACTTCCACCTCCAATTTACATTCTGTTGGGAATAAGGGCATGTGGCTGCATCCAGAGGTACAAAATGGAAAAGGTACTGATGACTTCCTCCTATCTTTGTTTTTATGGAAAATCTCCTATGGGACCAATACAACAGGATTCTTCTAGAATTCCCACTTCTAGAAGCCTTGGGTGTGGTTGTTATTTCCTAGGGACCTGGGATTAATCCCAGTTCTACTATTTTCTGGGCTTGTGGACATAACCTTTCTGAGTCTCAGTTTCCGTATCTGCCAAATGGAATAATAATGCCTGCCTCTTAGGTTATTCTGAACCTATAATAAGATAATATATGCAAAACAACCAACAGAGCATGCAATTAAATGTTAGGCTCTCTCCCCTTCCAGGACAAAGGTTTGAAGTGGAAGGAGGTTCAGTGACTTCACTTCATTTTAAATTGATCCATCCTGGTCTTACCTCTTTCCTGGGTTGGCAGGACTGACCAAGGTGCATAGTGCTGGTGCAGATGGTACAGGAACCAAAGAGGAAGGGAGTGGATTGTGGGCAGGGCCTAGTCAAGGATGCCCTATACTAGCAGTTACTTTGCTTGCTACCAGAAAGAAATAGTCAGATTGTGTCCAAAAGTCAAAGCTATAGGTACAATTCAAGCATGGGACATGAGAGAAAGGGGCCTGAAGAGCCAAGGTATGTGGCCAAGAGGGAGTCTGGGGACCAAGGACCCAGAACAGTTGCTGGAAAGGGCACCAGTAACTGGTATGTGTGAATATGTCAATCCCACAGCAAGCTAGGAGCTCTTAAAGGGCCTTGGGGGAAGCAGATGTGGCTCAAGTGACTGGGCTTCTGTCTACCATATAGGAGGTCCAGGGTTTGATTCCCAGGGCCTCCTGGTGAAAAGCAAGCTGGCCCGCATGGAGAGCTGGCCCGGGTAGAGACCTGGCCCATGTGGAGTGCTGGCCCACGTGGAGAGCTGGCACAGCAAGATGATGCAACAAACAGAGACACAGAAGAGAGACAATGAGAAAGACGCAGCAGATCAGGGAGCTGAGGTGGTGCAAGAGATTGAGCATCCTCTCTCCACTCTGAGAGGTCCCAGGATTGGTTCCCGGTGCTGCCTAAAGAGAAGACAAGCAGACACAGAAGAACACACAGAAAGTAGACAGCGAGCACAAAGCAATGAGGTGGGGGGAGAAATAAACGAAATAAATAAATCCTTTAAAAAAATAAATAAAGGGCCGTGGGCAGAAGGACCGGTCACAAACTCTTCTGGTTATTGGGATCTGGATTATTGGGGCCCAGAGGATCTCCATGGATGTGTTCAGGCTTAGCCACCATATGACACCATCTGCTTCTGTTTTCCTCCACTTTACCTTTTTAAAAAATTAAAAAAAATTTTAAAACATACTTAGATTACATAAATGTTACACAAAAAATATAGGGATTCCCGTAAGCCCCACCTCCCACACTTCCCACAACCTCCCACATAAACATCCTTCATTTGTGTGGCACATTAATTGCAGTTGATAAATACATCCTGGGGCTTTGCCATTAAGCATGAGCCATAGTTCACATTGTAGACCACACTCTCTCCCACACAAGTAAAGTGAGACCAATGCAACTTGGCCATGCTGAGCAGGGCAAGACTAAATTGCGAGTGCATGTTGCTGAGCCAGATTGGGACAACTTGGAACATCACAGGGAGTCAGGAAAGTAATTGAAAGAGAGATTGATAATCAGAGATTATGACTGAAACCCTCTATCAGATTTCCAGAGAAAGCAGCGGGCAATGTGAGACACAGGCCATGACCCAAAGAAGCAAAGCTAGAGAGAGAGAACGTCTCTGCAAACAGAAGCCACAGTAGACAAACAGAAGAGGAGCAATCCATTTTTGGGGAGGAGGCAGCCTAGTGCAGCAGTGAGGGGCATGGGCTTGGAGATGAGGTAGACCCAGGATTGTTCTATCATGAACAAGAGCAGCTTAAACTTCTTTCACTTTTCTTGTCTTTGAAAGACAAGTAACATGGATAAGCACTATACATTCTCTGGAAGGGCACACTAGACACTAAATTCAGTGGCTACATTTTAAAAATCATTTTTTTAAATTAGAGAAGTTGTAGGTTTCTAGAAAAATCATAAGAAAATACATACATCCTCCCATATTATTAACACTTTGCATTAGCATGGTGCCTTTGTCACAACTGATGAAAGAATTTCATTATAATTGTACTATTAGCTTATAGTCCATAGTTTTCATTAGGATTCACTGTTTGTGTTGTACAGTCCTATGTTTTTTAAAAAAATTTATTCTAACCACATATACACAACCTAAAAGTTCCCCTTTTAACCACATTCATATAGATAATTTAGGGGTGTCAATTACATTCACAGTGTTGTGCTACCATCACCGCTATCCATTACCAAAACTTTTCCGTCACCCCAAATGAAAATTCTGTACCAATAAGGCATTCATTCCCCATTCCCTACCCCTACCCTGGCCCCTGGTAACCTGTATTCTAGGTTTTGATTCTGTGAATTTGCATATTTTAATTATCTTATATCAGTGAGGTCGTACAATATTTGTCTGTTGTGTCTGGCTTATTTTGCTCATCATGATGTCTTCAAGGTTTATCCATGTTGTATGTATCATAACTTCATTCTTTTTATGGCTGAATAATAGTCCATTGTATGTATATAGCACATTTTGTTTATCCATTCACCTGATCATGGACACTAGGGTTGCTTTAATCTTTTGACAATTGTAAATAATGCCACTATGAGCATCAGTGCACAAATATCTGAGTCCCACTTTCAATTCTTTTGGGTATATACCTAAAATTGGGATTGCTGGATAATATGGTAATTCTATACTTAACTTTCAGAGGAACTGCCAAACTGTCTTCCATAGGAGCTCTCCCATTTTACATTTCCGACAACAATGAAAGAGTGTTCCTATTTCTCTACAACCTCTCCAACAGTTGTTATTTTCTGTTTTTCTTCTTTTTTAAATAGTAGCCATTCTAATGAGTGTGAATGGTATCTCATTGTGGTTTTGATTTGCATTTCCCTAATGGCTAATGATGTTGAGCATCTTTTCATGTTCTTTTGGTCATAAGTATATCTTCTTTGGAGAAATGTCTATTCAAGTCTTTTGCCTACTTTTTAATTGGGTTATTTGTCTTCTTGTTGAGTTGTAGAATTTCTTTATATATTCAGGATATTAAACAAAATATTCTCTCCCATTCTGTAGGTTGTCTTTTTACTTTCAGGTTGATGTCCTGTGATGCACAAAAGTTATTAGTTTTGATGAGGTCCTATTTATCTATTTTTTTTCTTTTGTTACTCATGCTTTTGTTTTCTAAAGTTGCTTCCCTTTACTTCTTCAAGGAGTTTTATAGTTTTGGTACTTATGTTAAGGTCTTTGATCCATTTTAAGTTAATTTTTTTGTATATGTTGTGAAGTAGGGGTACACCTTCATTTTTTTGTGTGTATGGATATCCCGTTTTCCCAGCAGCATTTGTTGAAGAGACTATTTCTTCCCTATTGAGTGGATTTACACCTTTATCAAAAATCATTTGGCCAAAGATGTGAGGATTTAATTCTGAACTCTCACTTCAAATCCATTGGTCTATGTGTTTGTCCTTGTGCCATTACCATGCTGTTTTGATTACTGTGGCTTTTGTAATAAGTTTTGAAAATGGGAAGTGTCAGTCGTCCAACTTCATTCTTCTTTTTCAAGATGGTTTTGGCTATTCGGGGTCCTTTACACTTCCATATATATTTGAGGATTGGCTTTTACATTTCTTAAAGAAGGCTGTTGGAATTTTGATTGGGATTGTGCTGAATTTGTAAATCGCTTAGAGTAGAATTGACATCTTTTTTTTTTTTTTTAAAGATTTATCATTTTTACTGCCCCTTCCCATTTCTGCTGGCTTTTTTTTTTTTTTTTTGTCCATTTGCTGGGCAATTCTCTGTGTCTGTTTCCTGCCGTCTCTTCTCATCCTTCTCCTGTCTTCACCAGGATTCGATCCTGGGAACATCCGATGTGGGAAAGAGGCGATCGATCTGCCACTTGCGCCACCTTAGTTTCTGGTTTTTCTGTGTGTCTCGTCTTGGCTCTCCCTTGTGTCATTCTCCTGTTATGTCATTATCTTGCTGTGTGCGGCACACCATGCATGAGGCCTGGTGGTGCATCCGCTTGTGGGGCCTGATGGCACACCCATGTGTGGGGCCTGGGGGCGGGGCCTGGCGGTGCGCCCATTCACAGGGCCTTGTGGCCCGTGGGCTTTCTATATTTTTCTTTATTTTACTGGGAGGTCCTGGGGATCAAACTCAGGTCCCTTCATGTGGGAGATGGATACCCAACCATTTGAGCCACATCTGCCCCCCTAAAATTGACATCTTAACAATATTCAGTCTTCCAATTCATGAACATGGAATGCCTTTCCTTTATTTAGGTCTTCTTTGATTTCTTTTAGTAATGTTTTATAGATTTCCATGAATAAATCCTTTACATCCTTAGTTAAATTTATTCCTAGATATTTGATTTTTTTTAGTTACTATTGTAAATGGACTTTTTTTCTTGATTTCCTCTTCAGATTGTTCATTATTACTGTATGGAAACACTACCAATTTTTGGGTATTGATCTTGCACCAAACCACTTTGCTAAATTCATTTCTTAGGACTAGTAGCTTTATTGTGGGTTTTTCAGGATTTTCTATGTATAGGATCATGTCATCTGTAAGAAGTGATGTATTAATGTCTCCTACTATTAATGTAGAAATGTCTGTTTCTCCTTTCAAATCTATCAATATTTGCTTCATATATTTTAGGGCTCTGCTGTTAGGTGCATATATATTTATAATTGTTATGTTTCCTCGTTGAATTGTCCCTTTTATGAGTATATAGTGACCTTCTTTGTCCCTTGTACCAGTTTTTATTAAAGTCTATTTTATCTGATAATAATATAGCTACCCCAGCTCTCTTTTGGATACTACTTGCATGGTATGTTTTTCTCTATTCTTTCACTTTCAACCTACATGTGTCTTTGAATTTAAGATGAGTGCCTGGTAAACAGCATATAGTTGGGTCCTGCTTTTTCATCCATTTGGCATTCTCTGCCTTTTGACTGGAGTGTTTAATCAATTTACATTTAAAGTAACTACTGATAATAAGAACTTTCTTCTGCCATTTTACTATTTGGTTTTTGTATGTCATATATCTTTTTTTGTCCCTCAATTCTTCTGCTAATGCCTACTTTCATATTTGTTTTTTTTTTTTTTTTTTTTTTTGTATTTTACCATTTTGAGTCCCTTCTCATTTCTTTCTGTATATATATTTTTCATATATTTTCTTTGTGGTTACTTTGGGACTTAACTTTAATATCCTAAATCTATAGTAATCACATTTGATTTTATAGCAATTTATCTTCAACAACTTACTCTTACACTGTTCCTATATCCCTCCCTCCACCCACCTTTTTTGTACTTTTTAGAAATTGTATCTTTATACATGTGTTTAAAACCATGGATTTATCTTTACTTTTTATGCATGTGCATTTTAGAACTTATAAGAAGTATAAAGTGGAGTTATATACCAAAAAGCACAATACAATACTACTGGAATTTTTTTAAAGTAGGAAAATAATACTTTAATTTGCCAAGGGCACATTACATCAACCCCTTCCCACCCCAAACCATAGTTCTCCTAGGACTGGGCAAGCAGGGCTTCCCTCCAAGTATTACCTTTATTTCTTTATGCCACTTGGATCCACTGTCTAGTGTTCTTTCCTTTCATTCTGAAGAACTCCTTTGGCATTGCTTATAGGGCCAGTCTAGTGGTAATGAATACCCTCAGCTTTTGTTTATCTGGGAATGTCTTACTTATTTGCTCATTTAAAATTTTTTTCTCCCTCATTTTCAAAAGACAGTCTTTCCAGACATAAAATTCTTGGTTAGGGATTGTTTTCTTTCTGTACTTTAAAAAAAAAAAAAGATTTATTTATTTACTTTTTCCATTTTAAACCCCTCCTTCCCCATTTGCTGTTTTGTGTCCCTTCGCTGGGCAATTCTCTGTATCTGTTTCCTGCCATCTCTTCTCATCCTCCTCCTCCAATCTTCACCAGGATTCGATCCTGGAGAACTCCGATGTAGGAGAGGGGTGTTCTGCCACCTGCACCACCTCGGTTCCTGGTTTTCAGGGCTTTCAGAGCATCTCGTCTTGTCTCTCCCCTGCGTCTCTCTCCTGTTATGTCATCATCTTGCTGCATGGCTCCCAGGGCCTGATGGCTCACCAGCTCATACAGCCTGGCAGCCCACGTGCCTTCTATATATATTTTTTATTTTACCGGGAGGTCCCGGGGATTGAACCCAGGTCCCTCCATATGGCAGACAGACGCCCAACCATTTGAGCCACATCCGCCCCCTCTTTCTGTACTTTAAATATTCTTTTTGTACTTCCTTCTTGCCTTCATGGTTTCTGATGAGAAATTGGCACTTAATGTTATTGGGCATCCCTTGTACATAACACATTGCTTTTCTCTTGCAGCTTTCAGGACTGTTCTTTTCCTTGGGATTTTTTTTTTCCCTTGGGATTTTAAATTTTGAGTACTATATATCTGGTGTGGTTCTCTTTGAGTTTATTCTGTATGGTGTTCATTGAATCTGCATATTCATATTTTTCCTTAAATTTGGGGAATGTTCTGCCATTATTTCTTTGAATATTCTTTCTGTCCCTTTTTCTCTTTCTTATTCTTCTGAGAATCCCAAAATTCCTATATTGGTATGCTTGATGGTGTCCCCCAGTTTCCTCTTTTTTAATCCTTTTTTCTTTCTGTTCCTCAGTCTGAGTCATTTCAATTCTCTTGTCTTCTACTTCACTGATTTTTTCTTCTGCCAGCTCCAATCTGCTGTTGAACCCCTCTAGGGAAAATTTCTTCAATTACTGTGGTCTTCAACTCCAAGATTTATGTTTGTTTCCTTTTTAAAATTTCTATCTCTTTATCATATTGTTTAGGTTCATTGTTTTCCTGATATCTTTCTCTGTGTTTTCATTTATCTCCTTGAGCATATTGAGGATCACTTTTTAAAATTTAAAAATCTTTGTTCAGTATGTCTAAATTCTGGTCTTGCTCATTGATGATTTCTGAATTTTTACTTTGTTCTTTGTATGGGCCATCATTTCCTGTTTCTTTGTTGCCTTGTAATCTTTTGTTGCACTCTGTACTTTTTTTTTTTTTTTTTTTTTTTTACACCAGGAGGTACCAGGGATCGAACCCCGGTCTCTCCATATGGTAGACGGACGCCGAACCTCTTGAGCCACATCCGTTTCCCTCTGTACTTTTTAATAATTTAAAGTGTTAACTTTGGGATTTAGTCCCTGAGCTGTCTTTCCTTAAGTTTGTTTTCAACTAGTGATATGACAGAGATTTCATTGAGTGCCAGGAGCTAACAAAAACAGAGCAACACAAAAAACACCTTTCAGTCTTTGCAAATGAGCTCTGTGTTGGCTGGTGCACTTCTTCAGATTTTAGCCCTCCTATCAAGAAGATCAGCAAATGTGAAGTACAGGGTCCTCTCCATTTTTCTGAGCCCATGTCTTGTCCTGAGCTTGTTCTTGCTCATGGCCTTAGGAATCCCCCCATTATTCCCTGGGAAATAGACTTTTTCCACTCCTAGGTGCACTATTGTATAACTTAAAATAGACTGCTTCGACTTGTTTCTTACATTGCTTTAGCTCTCTGCAAGCTGCTTCTGCTTGCAGGGCAAATTCTGGGAGGGCATTCGGGATGTGAGTTTCTTGGTTCAGACTTTCAGGCTACCACCTGACAGATTAGCACTGACATAGAGGCACCCCACTATGGGTATAGGGATTATTCAGAACCCTCTAAACAGGTCAGGGACCCACAATGGGAATGCAGGCCGGCTCCACACCATGCAGGGGAGAAGGTGGGGTAGGAACCTGCAAGGGTGCCATGAGTTTCTCCTACCATTTTAAAAGCTGCATTTTCTTGATTTGGCACTTGTCCAGTAATTGCAACCCTTTCATTCTTTTCCAGAATTTTGAGGAAGATGGTTTTGTCTGTTTTTGCTAATTGTTCAAAGATTCTGTGGGAGACTGGCACCCTGAAGCATCTTATGCAACCACCTTGGTCAACAAGATGCCTGGTGGTTACATTTTAAGATAAAACTGGGCAGGTGGGGCGAGGGATGGGAAAGATACTTTTCACTTTTTACCTTTATGGTTTGATTTTGAATGATTTTAATAGGATGCATATCCTATTAAAAAGAATAAATGAAAAAAAAATGACAAGTGACAATAATTTGTACCTTACATGATTACCCATACCTGACATTTGGAAATTACTCATATACATTAGTTGTTATTATTGATAATACAGGGATCTGTCTGGGTCATTTTTCACTGCTTTCAGCTGGACATGCCCAGCGATCTCTTTATCATGTATCCAGATCGATGCTCTACATAAACAAGCCTTAACATTACATTTATAATCAGTGGTATAAATGTAGGCACTTAATATCAGCCTTGTAAAAAGGTTAAATGAATAAATGAATTCCGTTTACAACTTAGATTCAAAATGTATTTTTATTACTTTTAGCAAAAATAAATTAAATAAATTATGGGGAAAATATTTGAGAAAAGTTTTTCTCAAAAATTTTTTTTTTTTTTTTAATTTTACCAGGAGATCCCAGGGATCGAACCTGGGTCCTTCCATATGGTAGACGGATGCCTAACCACTTGAGCCACATCCGCTTCCCATCAATTTTTTGTTTTGAAAAATTTCAAACCTCCAGAGAAGTTTCAAGAACAGTATAACAAACACTATGCACACTTTACCTATATTCACTAATTGCTAATATTTTGCCACATTCGCGGTCTCTCTCTCTCTCTCTTACACATACTAACACATATATTTTTATGAACTATCTGAAAGCTAGTTGCAGATATGACACTTATTTCTAAATACTTCAGCCTGTCTCCCAAGTACAAGAACATTCCCCTATAGAATCATAATGTAATTATCAAACCCAGGAAATTTAACCAAGACATAGGACTGTTATATAATAAACAGTCAATATTCCAGTTTCCCCATGTGTCCCATTAATGTCCTTGAGAGCTGTTTTTTTTTTTTTTTTAAACCATACAATTTATCTAGGTGTACAATCAATGGCATTTGATATAATCAGAGTTGTGCAATTGATTCAGAATAATCAAGGATCTTGCACTGCATTTGGTTATAATGTGTCCTTTTTACTAGAACATTTACTTATCTTTGTCTTTCATGACATTGACAGTTTTCAAGAGTCTAGGTCAGCTCCCTCTACTAACTCCCCCAAATGGCCTTCATTTTATATGATTGTTTCCTCATGATTAAACTCAAGTTAAATGTTTTTGGCAGTTATACTTCAATAGGTGATGTTCCAAAGCTACTTTTTTGTAAATGTATTTTTTTTTTTCCATTTTATCCTTCTCTTTAAATGTGTGGAGCCAGGAGTAATTTTTAAAAATTCTAATACTCTTATTTTCAAATATCCAGCAGGCCAATTATTGCTAAGTGACTCTTGTCATCACGTCATGATCGAGGCAGTGGGCTATTTGTATAGATCACTTGATTTAAGGGCCTCCTATCTGGGATCTTCTCATTCATCAGTCAATGGAATCCTGCAGTGAGTTTTTGTTTCATATCTCAAAAAGAAATATGCTTCTGGACACTCATGCTATTTATATGACCTCTTGATAACTTTTGCTCTTTCACAGCCTTCTGAGGGAAATTGAGTGGATCCGAGGCAGGAGATGTTGGCCTCAAGGCATGAGCCAGCAATATTCTGAGGGTTCTAGGAATGGCTCCTCAATATGGGAGAACCTTCTTAAAGTAAATTATCACAGTGCTCAGAGTTGTAATACAGTGAACTCTGCAATATTTACGAATGCAGACAAGCTACTTTGGACTAAAAGCAGGGACTTGGCACCTCCTACAATTTCAGATAAATCAAAATTTGTTTGCGGAAAAAGGAAGAAGATCTTGAGGCCCATTATTTGCATTTCTTCTGGAGAAAAGACCAGACTGAAGACACAAAGCCATGTTGAAATTTGGCATGGCCCAGAAAAAGAGGCATCAAAGAAAAAGAAAGACTATTCCAGTAAGATTTTAGCTTTGGGTAAAATGGATGGTGTAGTGAAGCTTTCAAGGCAAAGAATTATGTCAGCTGAAAGCGAGAGTGGAAAAGGTCAAATCACCACAATTTACCAGTATCCCCTGTTACCTCCTTGCGCAAATAATCCCCAGGGTTCCATATCTGAGCTCATATCAGAAAAGTGGCTTTTTCACAACTCAGATTACAGTTCGTCTCCTCAAAAATGTTTTTTACCGAGATCTCAAATTGAAACAAAATTGCTGAAGACCCCAAATGATAATAAAGAATGATAATAAAAAATGAAAATTATTATGGGCTCTTGCGTCTACAAGTTTTTTCCACATATTTATTTAGAACTCTTTGATTGGATTGGTGATAATTAAGGTCTGGGGATTTTATTTTTAGTCCCTTAAAATTTTGTAACTGATTTGAGCTAAAAAGTAATTTTCCTATGATTCACATTTGTGTGGTAGATAGAACGATGTTTTTGATCACACAAAATTCTGTATCTAAAAATGTATTGAAACAATGTTATTAAAGTTCTAGTTGTGTTACTTTCATACTCTTATTTATCTATTTTGAATATATGAATTAATTTTACATGTAAACAAAATATTCCAATTGCTATCACCAAGCTTTCTCATGAAACATGATCAAGGAATGATACAAATTGGAATATCCTTAAACCATGAAGTAAATGTAAAGCCTCTATAGTTGATATTTCTGTTTTAAACATTTTAATTCTCTCACTTTATAAATGATTTGTAAGACATAGCCATTAACATTTAAAATTACTCACAACTTTCTTCCCTATCCCCCACTAAATCCTATATCTTATGTTAGAAAGCTAAACGGAAGATCAGCTGTGTGACCTTAAGAATGTAATTAACCTCTCTCTTAGTCTCAATTTTATTATCTCTAAAATGGGAAAAATTGTGGTGCCTACTTTTCAGGATTACTGAGAGGACTGCATTAGATAATGCACATAGCAAGCCTTCAAGAGATGGTAGTTACCGTTATCTTCACTACCCAATCCAGGTAGTTACCATTATCTGTCATGTTTCCATGAAACATCTCTTGACCCCTCCAGCCCGCAATTTTAAACATATACCAATGCCTCTAGTTATTTGCCTTAAATTGTGCCCTACCTGTTTCACGTATGACAGTATAGTCTCCCAAGCAGAGTGCAAGCCTTGAGTTAATACCTGCATTCACTCAGCACTCTGCTCTAGGGTCCCCACAGGGTAGCCTGGTAAGTTTTTGCAGTTCGGTGATTCTCAGCAGGGTGTGTGTGTGTGTGTGTGTGTGTGTGTGTGTGTCATCAGTCCTTCCTGGAGGAGCTGAGTGTGACTCAGTGCACTCAGAAATGCTGTGGAACGGGCCTGTTTATTTGAATTTGGTGGACCCTCAGGGCACAGAATAGCCCGTGCCCGTGAGGCGGCCGTGTCCCTAGGGTCCCCCTGGGGCCCTGCAAATTTATTTGGGGCTGGGATACCCCAGCTGGTAGCAGGAGTACATGACTCATTTGCTCCATGTGCAATTCCTTGTTTAAGAATTTACCTCTGGACTTGAAGCTCCCTGAGGACGTGGCCACGTCCCTTTTGCTCAGTCCCCAGTAGGGACAGACATATAGTAAACAAGCGTTGAGGGAATGGCCGCCCTGCGCCCCCAATTTTCTTTACAGAAGCGAGGGCCGTGGGCAGGGGGACTGGATGCCTCCAAGCCAGAGGGTGAGGGACGTCCAGGGCCCGCCCCCGCAATCCAGAGAGGTCCAGACTACAGAGGCCATTAATGCGGAGAGGTCGCCACCGGACCAGTGGCCAGTGGGGGGCACGGCCAGAGAGGGCTCCCGCGCCACCGCACCGCCACCCCCCGGGGCCTCCGGGTCAGGAAGTGGCCGCAGCAGGCTCAGCGCCGCAGCCCTAGTCCCTGCTCGGCGGGCTCTCCCCGCCCCGCCGTCCCGGCAGGGTTCCCGCTCGGCCCCGCCCCGGCCCCGCGGCGGCCCAGGAGGCGGGTCGCGCCGCCACGTGCTCCGACGCACGGAGCCGCCCGCCGGCGGGCCGGGCTGGGGCA